>CP139501.1:156648937-156926437 GCA_021014915.2 Artemisia tridentata subsp. tridentata | reverse complement strand
GAAAGTCCCCCTATATATATATTATATATATATATAGAGGCCCTTTCTTTTCAGAACCACCTTATCTGCAAGAACTGCGAGAATCACTTATGTACTCCTAATAATGCATAGTGTGCAACATATCAATGTAAAATGACATTTTTTTAATATTAAACTTTTTTATTTAATCCGAAAGGGCATAATAGTAAAAGACGTTTTTTTTTTTAAGAAATGTTATTTTCCAGATTTAGTGCATAGGTGTTTTTATGTACTAATTTTTTCATTTTAGTTTTTTGACTAATTTTTGAACATGCATGTTTTTCAAATAGTTAAGTGCATGTGTGTTTTTTTAGATAATGTAAATCTATAACAAAACAAGAACATAAATGTTACATACACAATTCGATACCAATTGAAATAGAATTAAAATACAAATTTCTAAAAAGTATAAATACATGTATCTAATCGATCTATACATGCCTGCACTAATATATATAACGCAAACGGAAATATGTGCACACTCATTATTATCAACATTATTAGAAGTTGGAAATATATGCACGCCTTCAATAATTGTATTTCTTCAAACGCCGCATTGTATCTATTTGTGCATCCACTACTAGATCTTCATTGCTATCACGATCTTCATTAATCTGATATAAACATGCCCAAAAACAATTAAACCTGAAACAAATAGGAAACAAACTTTTTAATCATAATAACTAGCCTAACATATATGCACAATCTAAAACATATACGCATCCATTTAAAACACACATGCACCATTCCAATGAATTTTAAGTTAACTTTAAAACACGTATGCACCAATACTTACCTGCACATTGTCCTTTTTTTCACAACTTCCATCACCATTGGCCATATCGTCTTCAGTTTCTCCACCAGGAACAAACACGGTCACGTCATCTTCCCATTCTTCCTCAACAAATGGTGCGTAACGGTCTGCATTTGGCGGCCCTAAACCACTCTTTTGGAAGATTCTGCATAGTATATATGCATCCTTTTTCCCCACCACCACCCAAAACAAGAATAAATATTCCTTTTATTTAATTATTCCAATACCAAAAACGTAACATACATTTTATCTATTTAATTATATACTAATATTGACTACACGTGGTTATTCAAACCTGTGCTACACCAGCTTTCCCCAATTCCTAATCTGTAAGTCTATATTCATGCATCACCCAATCAGTGCGCTTGCTGACTGGGGCTCGACCACTATGGAAAACCTACGTTTTCTTTGACCCTATTACCTCTCCCTTATGACGTACATACCTGTCCTTTCCAGTCGCTTTCCAATACACACGATTAGTGGCACGGTTCAAACGAGCACCATTGCTATATTTCTTATCAACAGGACAGAAAAAGTACCATTCTTGGTCTCTTGAATTCAATGAAGAATGGTCTACAAAACAATATATCACAAAACATCAAGATCCATATCATTAACAGACATATTAGTAAAATACGCAATTGAAATACAAATCAATAATCACATAAAAATACTGCCTCGTCAACCCACCCAAAAAAGAACACACCCAAAAGCAGATCTTGCAACAAGAAACGGATTAGGCAATGTCTAATTAGAATCCACATATTAATAAAGATATGAATATGAGTCGACCCACCCTTTGACCTCTAAATATTATTATTCAAATTAAAAATTTAATTTATAGTGATAATCCATTCGTGATACACCTTCAGGCCTAAAAAAATATTTTCCAATCGTTAACTTTATCATAGCGAACTTCATATTTTCCAGATCGAAACAAAAACTAAAAAGTAAAATTCGATTAACACATATTAAAGCCAAATACGAACTATAAATAAAAAAGAACTTACAACATTTGAAGGTAGTGTTGGATCGAAGATTTAATTATCAATTGAAGGCAACCCATCTTTCAGGGATCAATAGATGATTTAATCATCAATTGAAATCAAAGTTGAAGGAGGTGGTTTTTTGGAGGCTGCAGGAGATAAAGAAAATGAATATGAGTTTGTTTTGTTTGCCCTAATTAGTATTTAATCATACCCTTAAAAAAGTGGACGGTTTTTGAAAGTGAATAACATGAAATTCCTTTATTGCCTTTTCAATTTTACAAAGAGTGGTCTAATCTTTGAGTTAATTACATTAATGGCACAATCAATCATAGCCATTGATTAAACAATCTAACGGTTCAAAGTGGTTCTCGCAGATAAGGTGGTTCTGAAAAGAAAGTTCCACCATATATATATATACACACACATACATACATAAAGGGGTTAAAAGATATAATTGGTTCTTGATTTTTTTTATTTTTATTTTTAATATACAAATCGATATGTACATAACAACTGTATGGGTCATTTGAATTTCAAACTAATGTATACGTAATATGTATATGTTATTAAATTGGATTTGCATTTGAGAATTTATATAAATGAGTAAGTAATTGAAAGTTGCCTACTTGTTTCTTGGTTTAAATATGTTTCGACATACATTAAAAATGGTGTAAGAAATGGTGTTTCGAGCTTGTGTGGTATTACTTGGACATCTTATACACTAATAAGAACTAGATAAATAATAACCAAGGAAAAATAAATTTTTGTAAAACATAAGTTTTAGCTCGGGTGAAATGGTGAAAATTTTAGGCTATCATTTATTTTTACGACTTATTGGAACGAGGGATCACGTAATTGATCAGATGGATTATACTAGTGTCATAAGCAACCCAAAATTCTATAACCACAGCCTATGGTACAACTGCTTCTCTGCCTTGACTCGTCTGGTACTTCTGCACTTCATAGGGACTGACTTTAGTGATAATTCTTGTAGAGTGGAGAGGCTCAAATGCCTGCAAATGGGCTCTTTATATAGCTTCCTGATAGGCGAAGTATGACGTACTTCGATTGCAAGTGCGGCGCACTTGGTTATTTTCTTGGCGCCAAAGTTTCATAAATGCAGAGGAAGTACGACACACATAAATCTTAAGACCGGCATACTTTCTATTAATATTTGCCTCTGACTTTTCTTGACCGAGCAGATAAGTGCGGCGCACTTGAAAGAGAAACCGGCGCAGTTCTATAGCAGTCTTGGACTTATTTTGTAGACTTTATTTGCTGAAATACTTATATTCTTTACGTTACTTGCTCAAGAGTATCTTCGAGTGAACCTGCACATATTTCATGATATTAAATATCAAAAGTTCACAAGAAATGATAATAAAACATACAATATTATGCCAAAAAATATGTATAAATAGGGCTTCATCAAATTCCTCCACACTTAGTTATTGCTTGCCCTCAAGCAATCAAAGCAAGAAAATCATTTGTTGTGAATGTGGAGATATATATCAGGATTAATAATCATAGCTAAGAGGGCATCGAAACTTAACTTAAACACCTCACGAAGGATTTATATTTTAGATTCACACTAATCACTCGATAGGGTTGAGATCACTCAATTTGCACAGACACGATAATTAGCTACCATAGGCTTAAACAAAACACAAAGACAACTCCGACAAGGCGTACACACTAGACAATGATATCAATGAGGACTTTTCGGGTTAGCTTAGGGATTTTAGGGGTATGGATAAGGCATGGGATATATTTTTTCTTGTTTAGATATATTCATAAAGCAATAAACCAATATGCTATTGGGCCTTAATCATTCACGATTCTTGATACTTTTGTCTTCACTTATAGACTTTTTCTTTTTCTTTTCACTTGGCCAAATTTTCTGACCTTGATCATACATACTTTTTATCATACTTTCCATTGGATTTTTCACATAACTATAACTTTTTTGCACGCAGCTAGCAATAAATCGAACTTCGATTATGGAACATACTTTATATCATCATTGGTTTAAAACAAAGAGAAAGGATAAGGCTCTGCATGTTTTTCTAATGGGATTTAGCACTAAAAGTGCGTGCTATAGAGGATTATTTTTATGAGATACTAGCGGACCAATGTAGTCGGCTAGATTACAACTTTTCTTCGTAAAGGATGGCTATTTGATTTAAATCCTAAATTTGCCTCAAGATCACGCAAAATTTTTTATAAAGCATAAAAAATGCAATCTTATTGCGGCATTCGTTATTGATGTATAGTTGCAAGTTCTAGAGCTGAATTAAATCGCCGACACACTCATATATTTTTGTAGAGAAAGTGTAGCAGATATACACTCATAAAAGGATTAGAATTATCTCACATTTTTCGTGGATTATTTTGTGCTGGTTAAAGTGTCGATCCAAGTGGATTTGCCTTTATAACTAGATATATTTTATGAAAACATATATTTTTTTTATGATTTATTTGTGATAATTTAAAAACTAAAGTAAAGTAACATTGCGGGACAACCAAGTATGGGAGGAATAAACATAATGATTTTTACTATTTGACATCTCCTCCACACTTAAGTTGAACGTAGTTGTGAAAAACTTATTTTAGACCGACTCTCATCTACTAAAATAAGTTACGAGATCGTTTATGGGCTCAAGGTTGTTAAGCCTTTATCTAGGATTTTATCTTATGACAAGCATGATGATAATATTAGCGGAATATTCTATGAAAGAAACAATATTGTCACAACAAGGTTTTGCCAAACTTTCTCTTTTGTAATAAAATCAGCCCCAAGACTACTTGATCAATAGCAGTACGATTACACTCTAATCAGGGATCAAAGATCCTTGAGGCTAAACAAACATAACAACATCAGACCCCATGTCTGATGTTCCCACACATACTCACTATTTGATGTTTTACATTTTAACACATTTAGTGTTTAAATTCTAAGCATACTAAACACTTGTAAAACATATTTTTATCTAAGGGGTAAGATCTCCTTTTATAGTCCAAGGAGACCTTTTACAATATGATAAGTCTTTGTCTACTACTTGCTTGTTATGTGTCAGTCATTAAGATACAACTTGTATCTTTGTTTACAACTTTGTTGACTGATAACATATCTAGATATTATCTACCGTATATAATTGACTCATATACAAAATATCTTTTTCAAACATATCCATCCAGCAGTAGTATGAGTCACTCGGTTATCCATCCAGCAGTAGCATCTTTGCACTAGCAGTACCAACTGCTATCTTCTTTGCACAAGCAGTACTAACTGCTACCTTCTTTGAACCAGAAGTACTAACTCAAGTTAGTACTGTTTGTTATAACCTGAGCAGACTTAACCAATACACTAGCAGACTTAACCAGCAGACTTAACTAGGTACCAGACTTAATCTTTGATCAGCAGCAGCTTCATTTGTACTAGTAGTTGCTTATCATTTCAGTATTCTTCACGTTTCATTCTTCTTGTTCTGTGATCATCAAATCTATGAAAATATAATTCCCAACAGTTGTCCTCAATGTTGAAAACTGATAAATATAAAAATAGGAAAAATAAAATGCAAAAGGATAGAAACTTCTCGGGCAATTTAAGAAAGCTGATACTGCTGAGCGATCCAATTGTGAGCACCTACTTTAAACCTGCAAAATAAAAAACAAACAAACACACAAAATAGATTTTTTGGTGTATTTTTTTAATCATGACATCTCCTCCACACTTAAGTTGAAGTGTGTAGAGAATATAGCTAGAATAACTGATGTGAGAATTGCGAACGCTCGCAGGAAGTTTTACAATCTTCTAGGCAGTGTACCTAACCGTTGTAGTGTAGTACAGGTAAGTCTCGGGGGATTGATCGTTGTTTAGGGGAATAGTATCGTTAGGTCAAAATGTATGTCGAGATAGGTTTAGAGGTGAGGGATGATTCTTTTTGTATTTTTTTATTATTTAGAAAGCAGGTAAAAATCTCGGGTTTTGAAAGAGTAGGCGGAATTAGTTACTAGTTAACTAACCCAAAACTACAATTAAACTAAAATTACTAATAACAGGAAAAAGTAAATTGGTAGTAACTCTTATGATAGGAAAAGCAGTGTTCACTTAGACATCCTTACTCCCTAGTTATCTCCTACTGATTTGTCGATTTGTCGCGTCCTTGTTTTAATTGAAGCGTTGTATTCCATAATATTGGTCGTGGGGAGGTGCCGAAGTCCCCAACTCTATGAACATTAGTCTCCCCAAAATCTCTTAAAGTCTATTAAGTTATCTAGGATCTACAAGCCGCAATTCACGCAATAAATACAATGAGGAAAACCAATAGTGCACTCTATGGTTGCGTTTTATAAGACGTTCAAACTAACACGTATAAGAACTTAGCTAGTTTTCTTATCCTAACGCGAAGGATTCAATTAAACAAGAGACAACAAATCAATATTCAATAACTAGGTATCATTAGATCTAAGCAAACACTAATTAACTTAAGCTAGCATGTTAAAGCAAAGAAAAGATAAACAAGTAATCAAACAATACATTGACATATCGAATGATTAAAGGAATAACTTATCTTTAATGAAACATGAAGTTCAAGGGCTGTAAAAGCCTCACAAAAAGCTGCTAAAATTGTCTAGGTTATGCCTCTCTAAAGTGTTACACGAATTATGAAAAACATACGAAAGTATATATAGATTTACACTTGTGACGGCGTCATTTGCAAAGTGTGACGCCGTTAGCTCGCCTCCAATTAGGGTTTCGTCTTGTGCAAGTTGCCGTTGTGACGGCGTCGCTAAGGATGTCTGACGCCATCATGTGATGTTTGACGTCATCCCTTTGAAAATGTTCTGGTCCGTCTCTTGTTAACTTTGTACGAAATCTTGGTCTTCAAATACACCTGACGCCGTCAGGTTATAATATCTTCTAATTCATCTGAGGCGTCACTTGTTAATTATGAGCCAAAAATCCATCTTCAATTGCTAGTGAAGGCGTCACGTTGTAGCTTGTGACGCCGTCAGATCTCCTTATCTGACAGAATTTGCGACTTCACCATTTTCTTCACTTTTTAGTCGATTATAGCCCAAAACATGCCATTTTCCAGATTTTCCGTCCTAAGTACCTAAAATGCAAAAAGAAACGATTTAGGGCAATATTTGATCATATAAATACGATTTTGGCCTTAAACGACCCCTTAAAAGGTACCAAATAAATCGTCATCAAATATCCTTACACTTGGGATTTGCTTGTCCTCAAGCAAACATGCTTTTATCCTAATCAATTAACAAGTTAGGAGTCATTTAACATTAATATAAAAGTAATTACAACATACAATTGTTCCACGTTAGTCGTAAAAAGCACGGAAATTATATACTAGCACCTCACATAAAGTGTTTAGATTCTCACATCTCTCGGGTGTATAAAGTTATATAACATATGAAAACGGGAAAATAAAACACTCTCTACCTCTCATAGCACATAAATTACCATAGGCTTGGGAACGGATCAAACCTCCGCCAGTTTGGTGTAAGCACCTAGGATAAACTATCAAAGAGGTCTTTTAAAGGGTTGTAACGTTAGGTGTAAGGGTATGGAAAAACATAGTTTTGTTAAATAAAGGGAATTTTACTGGTGGCAAGTCAATTATCTTATTCAATTACATGTATAATGAGGCGTTGCTAAGCCAAGACTCGACTTGACTCGCTAACTACTAACTCTTTTTGTATTTTTCTTAACACTTTCGTGACTAAAACAAAAATAAAAGACGGGATGGCAGTCCGTATCTTTTTTTTCTCTTTTCTTTTTTTTTTCTTTTTCTTTTTTATATCTTTTTTTTTTCTTTTTCTCTCTTTTTTTTCGATTTTTTATATATATATATATATATATATATATATATATATATATATATATATAATAATATTTCATACACTCTTGCTTACCATCCGAAATAATACATCATTACAAAGGATTACTGCAACTCCCTACACTTGAACTTTTACATAAATAAAACTAACTAACGACCCGATTTAAGAAAATCAAAACATGTGGAGTACTTTAAACATTAACGTACATATGGGGGTAATAACAAACATTCTTCCCCATTACTCCATAATAACTAGTACTTTACCTATGAGTCCCAATCGTCCCAAAACTGTATTTAAAAGATATGACTCGACTTAGCAACCATGTAATCAACAAGACAATTAACAAAGGGTTTACATATAAGTTGTAACAATAATGCACTAAAAATGAGTGCATACAAGGTAAGCAAAGGCAATTTGGGTGTACATTTGTGGGTGGATTATAAACAATTCACTTCATTAATATTTTGGAATGCCCCAAAATATCACGAGAACCACGAAAAGGATAGGCTCTGAGGGGTGTACTAGGGGTATCGTGTATTAAAATGAGTAAATCGCAAAGGTGTGGGAAAATTACTTGACCAATGAGGCCAACGTAATTATAAAACAGGTTTAAAATAAGGGTTATCCTAATGCCTCTTATCATTTAGTTAATCCTAACTACACGAAATGTAGTCTCACTAGCGATCTCGGGATGCATCACAAACACAAGTTCTAGAATCTATATACTACCGGTGCACTTATAAGCATTAAAGGTGAATGCTTTTTCCTATAGATCTAAAGGCGAACCTCACATTTTTGGAGTGGAAATTTTTGAGTGGAAGGGTTTTTGTGCTAGCTATATAATTCCTATCCATGAGACGCTTATTAAAATTAAAGTTTCACTCCTATATGTTGTAAAAAAATTTAAATTTGGTGCTAAAATGACCCTAACGAGTATCTCTTTTAGTTTATTACACATTTACTAGAAAACTAAACGAATATCAAGTGAGATATAGTTTCTAAGTTATCCCATTTTACCTCTCTACACTTAAATTGAACATTGTCCCTAATGTTCTTAAAAAGTATCAAAGTTATGACAAAGGGAAAAATAAAATAGATGAAAGAAACTAATACTCCCCTGATTTGCTCAGCATGGGCCATGTGAAATATGGTTAAATCATTTTCCAAGAAAATAAACTTCAATAAGTGCACATCATACTTCATCATTTATCCTTTTGTACAATATAACTTGTAATTCACTAAGAAAACAAACGCGAAACCTTGCATAAAATCGGCGGTAAATACAATATATATAAAAACTATATAATGCTTGCAAAATAAATGTTTACAGATTCTTGAAAATTTAAAAATTCTGGAAATTTTAAACAATTAAGTTGCAGCAGAAAAACAAAATCCTGGATAACTGTGCTGCTACAGTTCCTGACGCCGTCAGGAATGACCTGAAAGTATTTTTGCGTTTTGTTTTTGGAAAATTTCTGGAAAAATCCGAGTATTAAAACCTGGAAATTCTGCAAAACATTCATTGTGACTCGATAAAAGCATTTGACTCAAACAAACACATAAATATATGCTAATCATCAATTGTTAACTTTCATGTTTGAATTCGTTCTTGTAAACAAATATATTCGTTCTTGTAAACAAATATAATCTTCCCTACACTTATATTTTTGTAAAATACCTTTATATGTAATTAAGACGAGGTTGAAAACAAAATAAAGCATTTTCACAAATTATTCGAGACATGAAAGATTAAGCAATGATGATAAGACATATATATGACACAAATAAAAATAATAATCAAACAAACAAACAAAAAGCTTGGATTGCCTCCTAAGAAGCGCTTTTCTTTATTTACGAGTCTTGTAGCTAGACTCAAAGTCATGGCCTATTATGTAACACCTGCAAAATTTAACAGTCGCGGAAGCATACAGGACATGTGGGTGCTACTTGTAATTGGGAATCACAACACAAGGTAAATAAAGAACGGAATACATACTCCGTTTTAAATATATCAAATCAAATATTTAGAGTTTACAAAAGATGATTCATGTTCAGAAAAAAAATAAACCCATTAGTTTCAGCGGTCCCATATAAAAACAAGTCTTAGTTATGTCTGCCAATACTTCTGAAAAAGGGCTATGACCCTTGCCTTGCCGAAACCTTGCCAAAATCAATCAAACTAGGCACCTGAGAAAAACATGCTAAAAGTCAGCAAAAAGCTGGTGAGTTTATAGGTTTAAATTAAAGCAGTAAACAATAAGTTTGGACCAAAAGTTTTGTGTACGATCATTACAACGCATATAATGTCATACAAAATAGTCTATCGCGCTAGCTATAAGTTCATGCAACCGAGGCTCGACAGTTTAGTGCGCAAATCTATAGCACATAAATAATAGTCAAGGGGCCCTTAGCGAGTGTTTAACCCAGTCCGACTTGCTATACGCTCGCATTGGCCCGTCTGGCCAACTGAACAGGGGAGTCACCCCAATAGATCTATCTATTGCAATCGCGCTTCCCAAGGGGAACTAACGGTTCATGAAGATGGGCATAACAGTGGGTTCTAGGGCTTTGGCTAACTACGCAATAGTTTTAATAAAATAAACAGTAATGTGGTCGATCATGGTTATATGTGTTTAGAAAATATTTGTTTCTAAAATTTGTTATAAAAACTCAAGTAAAGTTTTGCTATAATTCCGTTTTACGTTTTCTACATTTTTGCTAACGATATAAATAAGATAGATGTTTATTTGTTTAAATCCGTAACAATGTTTATAATTAGGTGGTAAAATTTGTTAATCCTTATATGTGTTTTCTTCTAAAATTGATATACATAAGTGGTCATTTGTACAAAAAGTTCTTATTAAGCGACATGTATATATATATATATATGAATTTACACATTGTTTGTGTCGTAGGTTAATAGTTTTGAAAACGTATGTGAGTTTATGACGATGTTATGTGACAAGGTATTACTCGAGATTTAGTTGTGGAACTAGTTGTTTATGACAACACATATTTTAGACTATGGCCACGACTTTTAAGTTTTGCTCCCTTGGTTATAAACATGTCGACATACGGCAGAATATATGCATACATGATGAACTCAAATAAGTACATTTTATTACTATCATTTATCCTATTAATTTGACTTGTTTTACTATATTATGTATGAGGATTGATACTTAATCGTTTACTTTTGTAATTCTCAGTTGAAAACAAGCATTTGGTGAAACTTGGCGATTTTGGACTAATTATGGAGCAAAACATGCATAAAGTGAAGAGTCTACTGAAATGGACAACATCAAGTCAAATCTGCTCCAGATGCGCCACATCTCACTCATTACATGCGCCGCATCACTAGCAAGATCTCACCAGATACGATCCAAGATACAAGAGGACATGCGCCGCATCCAAAGATGAAGATACGCCGCATCTTCTGGCGGTGTACGAATATTCCTGAATATTATAATCTTGGACCCCACGCGAAGTTAAGTACATGCGCCGCATCTACTTACAAGATGCGCCGCATCTCACCCTCAGACAGAACCTATAAATACCCCAAGACCAGACGAATTTCACACGACATATATTATAACCGAAGACCGAAGACCAGAAACCTAGGACGAAGTCAGTCAAGGTAGCAGCACAAGACACACCCAAATCAAAGATACAAGAGCTGTAAGAAGGTGCTGCATGTGTTTAATTCATTAAGTAGTTTTGTTTTATTGTGTTAGTAAACTTTAATTCATCAAGATTGGTGGCTTGTGTAAAGTGACAACGGAAAGGTTGCACTCCCTTAAAACTACTTTCTCATCAATTAAAGTTTATATGTTAGTGTCTTTGGTGACTTTTATTAGTGCATTGATAACCTCTGTGGCTAGCTGAGCGTTGATCGGGTCGCCATGCCTCTGCCCTCGCCTATTTATTAGATGCCTATGTATTCTATGGTCTGTAGAAAAGTAGGAGAAAGATAAACGGGATAGTCATAAGTAATCATTAAGGGTTTACTCGCCGATAAGATTAGAACCAACGAGAAAGGACTTAATCTCGGTGCGTTGCATCGAACTATACACTTCATATAACACTAGCAATAAAACAAGTGACAAACTACTTATCATAAGGACAGCCCTCTTATTGTCTCGAGTATTTATCTGTGTACGTGTGTGCTACTTGCTGATTCGTGCCTATTGGTTTAGTTTATTATTTAATTGCAACCAAATCGTGCCAGTCTCTCAGGCTGAACCCCCTTGCGTTAGATTAGATTGTATAGCTAACTTAATATATTAAAATACTGATTAGAATAACTAGATAATACGTTCCACTCTTAGTGATCGACACTCTACTTACCATTATATTCATACTGACCGGGTACACTGCTCGTTAAGTGTGTGTGTTATTGATAAGTCGGCTAAATATAAATTTAAAACTTGATTAGGCATTAAAACTGCTAAACCGCAACGACACGCACGCGCATCAATACATACGCTACCAATTTTATACGCCCCATCCTTGTTGGGCTGCGGCCCAACTAAGTCAAAGGAGGGGGAATTATGATGTTGGGTTGGACAAGATATTAACCACCAAGGCACCACGTTTGGCCTAGTGGCCTATGATCAGCAGTAAGATCTACACGCTAAATGGGCTGGACTTAAGTCATCAAGTGGGCTGAACTTAAGTGGAGTGGGCTGGATCTGTTTGTGGTATACATACATACAAACACACAAGTCCAAACGAGACTTTGTGTGTTTGCTTGGAAATTCAAAGGAACCTGTTTGACACCAAAGGATTTGTATCACAAGGACAGATTGCACGTCAAGGTCGAGTACAACTCGACTTCCCAACCTGATGGCCTCGAGTGATATATGAGGGCTATTGATTTGACACCAAAGCTTCCTCATTCTCGAGATAATTGACCAAAACTTGATGTAAGGTTCGGCATTAGAACAAGTAGAAAATATCTCGACATTCCCTTTTGTGTTTGACCTCACACTGAACAACTACGACACCCTTTTTGAGTTTTGTTCGAGGCTTGAACTTGACAACCATTGTGGGTTTAAGTTCGAATTGTGCAAGACTTACACCCCGTTGGGGTTCTACTAGAAATAACCAAGGTATTACTAGCCTTAAAACAAATACGATCGACCATCTTTTCAAAACAATTTTTGACCATAACTAGTGTTGCAAGTACGTGGGTTATGAGGGTTGTTTGGCTAGGCTTGACTAGGATTAACCAAGGCACGCACACCCTTCATGGGTGGCTGCCTGGTGAGGAGCACATCGAGACACATCACACCCCTTTTGGGGTGGTTATCCCTTGATTATGAATCACCACAGCACATGCTGTTTGGTGAGGTTTGACGGGACCAAATATACAACATCGTACGCCCTTGTGAGGGGTGGTTTTATGTGATTAAAACATCTCCAACACACCTTTGTGGGTGTGGTTTTTACTAGACCCAAAGGCATTCACAATTTCCTTAATCCTAGACTGAGTTCTAAGGTTTCAAGTATGCTAACTCGAGAGGAGTTTTGACAGTAAATACAAATAAAAAACAACCAGTTTAGGTTCATTTCAAGACCTCTCAACCAAATAACTACCAACAGTAAGCCGAAATCATATAACTCGATCCTAGGTTGACAACAACAATTAACAAATATGGTTTCAAACGTGCGAGCCAATATTTAAGTTTTGTTAAATCTTTTGAACCACTAAGAACAACAACAACAACCATAAAAAATCCACACCAGGTTGACACAATCATAAATACCATTACACACGATTTAAGAATTTACATGAACAAATTAATTTTTAATCGAATAACAAGGATTGGAAAAATTAAAGAGTTTCAATGATGAAGGTTTTTACCCTTACAGTGGATACGAATTGACAATAGGAACCAAGAACTTAGAACACAACAGCGATTCGAGCAATCCCAATCCAAACCCTAGCTACTTCAATTCGAACCCCAGCCAAATCCACTCCAAATCGAATTGTTGCCTTTTGAATTTCTATGAATCTCGATAAGCTTTTGAGTGATTAAGGAAAATGGTGTGGATCGACTGGGTTTTCGAATAGCCATTAAAAAGACGCATTTCTGGGATGGATTCATCTTCCATTCGATCCTTTGGGAGTGAAATATTTCCGATTGTTGCTATGGTTATCCTCTGTCCTCATCACCTCCTTTCGTCCTCACTCGTTGACCTTTGGGGAATACACATATGAGAGGGTCGGATATCTGTTAGGTTGAAGAGAAAGCACATGGTGCCATAGCTTGATGGTGATGGATCGATGGTTCTTCCTGGGTAGATGGGAACGCAGACAAAAGAATGGAAGAAGATAAAGGGGTATGGGGGAACATGTGAGTGGGTGAGAAAGATAAGGGAACAGAATTATAGCTGGGTTTGTTTTATTAAAAGGGTGGGTAGTGTATACCCCGTGTCCTGCTGAGCTGAGGTAAAATCTGGTTTTCCCAGTTTCGATATAAATGTGTAAAATAAATTTTCGGGACGTTTTTATAAAACTGACTTAAAAATAGAGTTTGTTAACTCAAAAATAAATCCAGAGATTAATTTGTTGTTGATATGGTGTCGGTACGCGTGTGGTTTCATTTTTCAGTAAAAGTGAGATAACCTCTCGCTTTTACTAAGTTTTAGTGTGTAAATGTTAGAATGGGGAAAATTTTCTGTTCCTGGTGAGATTAAATAGTTTTGGTGAGTTACTGTGTGATACAGTGTGCGGGTTTATTTTCCCGTAATAGTTATGTAAGCACATAAGTGCCTAATTTAAATCTTTAGTCATAATAAATTGACATTTATTGTTAAAATATTAGTGGAACATTACTGCTTGTCACATCCTCTCCGCCTTAGAAAGAAAACTGTCCTCGGTTTTCACTTAGAGTTACCCGATGGTTTTGAGAAAAGATGCGGGCATTTACGCTTGATCTCGTCCTCACGCTCCCACGTGTATTCTGAACCTCTTCGAGAGTTCCAACGAACTTTAACGACAGGGATACGGCTTTGCTTAAACCGTTTGATTTCTCGATCCATAATCTCAACAGGTTCCTCAATGAAATTTAGTCTCTCGTCAACCTGGATTTCTTCCAGAGGAATAGAAAGCGTTTCGTCGGAGAGACATTTCTTCAAATTGCTCATGTGAAACACGTTGTGTACGGAGCTGAGTTCTTGTGTTAAATCGAGTCGATAGGCTACCGGTCCAATTCTAGTGAGAATTTTGAAAGGTCCAACATATCGGGGATTTAGCTTCCCTCGCTTTCCAAAGCGAATTACGCATTTCCATGGCGATACCTTCAATCTAACACGATCTCCAACTTAGAACTCAAGTGGTTTTCATCTCTTATCAGCATAGCTTTTCTGACGGTCTTGAGCTGCCTGGATTTAGCTCTTGATTTGCACAATCTTCTCAGTAGTCTCTTGTACTAGTTCGGGACCAGTGAGCTGACTTTCTGAGACTTCAGCCCAACATATTGGTGATCTGCACTTTCTGCCATAGAGTGCCTCATAGGGTGCACCTTTGATACTGTTGTGATAACTATTATTATAAGAAAACTCGGCTAACGGTAGATGTCTATCCCAACCGTTTCCAAAGTCTATCACACACGCTCGCAGCATATCTTCTAGGGTTTGGATGGTTCTTTCGCTTTGACCATCTGTTTGAGGATGATATGCGGTGCTCATATCAAGATCAGTACCTAAAGCATCTTTTTGTGATCTCTAGAAGTTTCATGTGAAACGACTATCTTTGTCAAAGATGATAGAAAGTGGGATTCCATGTCGAGCAACTATCTCTTTCATGTATAGTCGTGCAAGTTTATCCATGCTATCATTCTCTCTGATCGGTAGAAAGTGGGCGGAGTTGGTGAGACGATCAATGATTACCCAAATGGTGTCGTAACCGCTTGATGTCCTTGGCAGTTTGGTGATAAAGTCCATCGTTATACGTTCCTACCTCCACTCGGGAATTTCAGGTTGTACGAGTAAACCTGACGGCCTCTAATGTTCAGCTTTAACCTTTGAACATGTTAGACATTGACTGACATAAGTAGCAATGTCAGCCTTCATATTGGGCCACCAATATAGCTTCTTCAGATCAAGATACATCTTGTCAGCTCCTGGATAGATGGAGTATTTAGATTTATGGGATTCGTGCATGATGAGGTCACGTATACCTCCATAGAGTGGGACCCAACTTCTGTTCTTGTAACATAATGTCCCATATGTTCTCTTCATGAATCCATTTTCGCTCTCAGGCATTCCATAAATCTTGGCGTTGGGTCTGTTTTCTTCCTTAAGTGCCTCGGCCTGAGCCTCAAGGATTTTTGATGGGAGTGGTGAGACGATTGTCATACCTAACGATCGTACCCTCAGAGGTTTCGATCTCTCTTTTTGGCTAAGGGCATCTGCTACCACGTTTGCTTTGCCTGGGTGGTATCAAATTTCACAGTCATAATCGCTGAGCAATTCTAACCAACGGCGTTGCCTCATATTGAGCTCCTTTTGATCAAGGATATGTTGCAAACTTTTGTGGTCGGTGTAAACTAAACACTTGGTGCCATAAAGATAGTGTCTCCAGATTCTGAGCGCAAACATTACTGACCCTAGTTCTAAGTCGTGTGTAGTGTAATTCTTCTCGTGGGTTTTTAGTTGTCGCGAGGCGTAGGCTATCACCTTTTCTCGCTGCATCAAGACAGCTCCTAACCCTTTGTGCGATGCGTCACAGTAGACTACAAAGTCCTCACTGCCTTCAGGTAGAGCTAAGATAGGTGCGCTGCATAACTTATCTTTAAGAAGTTGAAAAGCTTCTTCTACTTTATCTCCCTAGTCAAATCTTACATTTTTCTGGTTTAGCTTAGTCAAAGGCTTTGCTATCTTCGAGAATCCCTCGATAAACCTTCTGTAGTACCCTGCAAGTCCTAAGAATTGGCGTATTTCGATGGGAGTTGTGGGTGTCGCCCAATCCTTTATTGACTCAATCTTTGCAGGATCTACATGAATACCTTGTCTAGCAATTACGTGGCCTAAGAATTGGACAGTTGGTATACAAAACTCGCACTTGGAAAACTTTGCATACAACTCCGCTTTCTTCAGTAGTCCTAAGATCAGCCGAAGATGCTCTTCGTGCTCCTTCTCACTCTTAGAGTATATCAATATGTCGTCGATGAAGACGATAACGAATTTGTCTAAGTACGGCTTACACACCCGATTCATAAGATCCATGAATACTGCCGGTGCATTGGTTAAGTCAAAAGGCATAACCTGAAACTCGTAGTGACCGTAACAAGTTATGAATGCCGTCTTCGGGATATCTTCTTCCCGAACTCTAAGTTGATGGTAACCGGATCTCAAATCGATTTTCGAATAAACGTACGAACCTTGGAGTTGATCGAATAGAACATCGATTCTTGGGAGTGGGTATCGGTTTTTGATAGTTAATTTGTTGAGTTCCCGGTAGTAGACGCACATTCTGAAAGATCCATCTTTCTTTTTGACGAATAGAACTGGAGCTCCCCAGGGTGAGGAACTCGGTCTGATGAATCCTTTTTCGGGGAGTTTCGAAAATTGTTCAGATAACTCCTGTAAATCCGTCGGAGCTAATCAGTAAGGTACTCGTGCCACGGGTGCGGCATCGGGCACTAGGTCGATCCAAAATTCGAGCTGTCGGGTCGGTGGGAGTCCGGGTAAGTCTTCAGGGAAGACTTCTGGAAAATCTCTTACGATTGATATATCTTCCAAACGTTTTCCTTCCGGCTCCTTTTCTTCCTTTCTCAAGGTATTTATGGGCCTTTGTGCAAGAGATAACGTTTAATCTCGAGGCGTTTCTTAGGTCTCTTCTATCGCCTTCGATGATTAGAACCTCGTTCCCATAAGGCAGTCGAACGATTTTCTCGTCGCAAAGAATAGTGGCATGATATTTCGACAACCAATCAATGCCGATAATAACGACAAAACTACCCAATTTTATAGGCATTAGATCGATGTTGAATGGGTGATTTAACAGATTTAAAGTGCAGCCTCTTACGATAATGTCTACCCTTTCTGCTTTCCCATTAGCTAACTCCACATTATATATGTTGCCTAGGGTGGTCGGGCCAATACCAAGCAATGGACTAAATGCAGTTGAAAAAAAACTTCTATCCGCTCCCGTATCAAACAATATAGATGCATAGCGGTTATTTAAAAGGGAAGTAACCTGTTACGACGTTTGGGTCTTCTTGGGCTTCCACTTTGCCCACTGCATAGACCCTACAGTGGGCTCCTCCATCATTTCCCCGATTTCCTTGGGGTACAACCGCTACTTGGTTTCCACCAGCTCCTGGATTCCTTTGGTTACTCTTATTAGCCTGGTAACCTCTGTTTCCACCATTGCCCTGATTCTTGGGCTTTCGGCATTCACTTCGATAATGCCCTTTCTCACTGCAACCAAAATATGTGATCTCAGCCTTCGGGTTGTTTGCTGGTGCAACTTGTGCCGTTGCAAGAGGTCTCGCTTTGCAATCACGGGTCATATGTCCTATCTTTTGACATTTGTGGCACTTGACCATGCACTGACCCTTATGATGCAACTTACAACGATTACAAAGTGGCAAGTTCTCTACGTAGACCTTCCTCTCCGTCGGTCCCGCAACATACACCTTTGCAACCTCCTGCCTTTTGTTCGGGTGGTGGCTGTTGTTTCGGGAATGATCATCCCATTTCCTTTTGCTAGTCACACCCACTTCGATCGAATCCTCGATCACCTGGTCCATCAATTTGTTGGCTACTTCCATGGTCTCATGAAGATCTGCAGCCTTGTAGGTAGTGACGTTTCCCTTGATAGATGGGGGTAATCCGCCAGTGTAACTTTCCAGTAGACGTGTTTCAGTTTGGACCTTATCGGGGCAGAGTAAGGCAAGCTCCTGAAAACGTTGACTATACATGGCCATATTGGTACCTTGTACCTTGAGGTTCCAAAATTCAACCTCCAACTTCTTTACCTCATTGTAAGGGCAATATTTCTTGAGAACCATCTCTTTGAAGCTTTCCCATGACATTGCATAAGCATGTCATAGCCAGCTGATTTCAAGTAATTGTTCCACCAGGTTAAAGCAACATCTAGGAAAGTAAATGATGCAAACTTAACCCTGTCCTCTTCCGAACAACCACAAATTCAGAATACCGTCTCCAATCTTTCAATCCATCGGACCAGAACAACTGCCCCCTCAGTATCTCCAAAACCTCCAGTCATTACCTTCCGGAAGTCTTGATAAGTACAACTACGAGTGTTGTTGTTTGTGGGTCTCGAATTCCCAACATCAGTCGTCGAGTTGTTTGCTGTAGCCAGTGCTGCTACCACCCATTCCTCTACCAGTTGGTCGAGCATTGCTCGGTTCACAGGTGGAGCCACTGCAGTAGCCCTAGTTGGGCCTGGGTTAGTTGGTTGTGCACGAGCGGTTCTGTTTGTTCTCTTCGGAGGCATTTTGCTGTATCAGAAAGATAAAGATAATTGAGATTTGGGGAGTTTGTTATCGCACAAATTATTATGGGTAGAGTATATGAATAAGATCAATTATAAAGAAGGTGGCACAATGGAATAGTCAATCAAGCTTGTCATAGATTAGGATCAAATCGTGTTCACAAAATTACAAGCTTGAAATATACAAGAAAATAGTACAAGTTTCGAATACAGACAAAGGACTACAACTGCCACTAACTGACGACTACTCAGTTTAGTGGGAATACATCATTACTGCTAGAAACTAAAATCCATTACGCCCTAGGCGTAACTGCTCCAACTCAGCTGCCATCCGTGCTACAATAGTCTCCAGATGTCCTACTGTAGTCTCTAACCGTGCAATGCGTCTCCTCGACACCAACACCTTTCTACGGTCCTCCTGTCCTGACCTCATAACTCGAGCAATCGCCGACTCTAATTCATGCATCCTGTGCCAGTTAGTCCACTCAGCATTCCATGCTTATGCTTGATCTCTCCCTATGTCATCCATCCTCTGACGTACCCCAGCAAGTTCCCTGCCAACTTGCTCGTCATGTCTCCCGGGTCTCTCCAGCTGGTCAGAATGGACATCTAGTATGCTAGCCTATGCTCCCAACTGGACTAAGAACCTAGTGACATCATCCTCTTCCTCCGCTGCCATTGGTGAGACAGCAGGTGGAGGGGAAACTAGTATCGATGGAGATGGCGGCATAGATGATGGTGAGGATGGCTCGTATATAGGAGTGTCAGCACGAGGTTGGGTGCTGTGAATGCACTCAATATCTTTCCATACTTCACCGTTGATCTCACAAGTAACTAGAGCCTCATCTCTAGCCCGTAACCCAGCAACTCTCAGTCCCTATCCAATGGGTACATCCATGTCTCCTCCTACTATCTGAGCAACCCTAGAGCTCTGCCCTATCTCAAACGTACTTGGCACCTCCTCCATAATTCCCTTTTCCGTGTCGTGGCTCAGCTGGTATAGTCTCTTCTGGAGTAAGATCTGCCACTGGCTCCTCTTCAGGATCCTCCTCTGGCTCTTCCTCCGGATCCTCCTCTGATTCTTCTTCCTCCTCAGCTGAGTATGAGTTATTAGCCCTCCTAAGCCTCTGACAGAGTGGTGACTGATCAGGAGATGTAGTAGGTGAAAGGGATAAGGGAGTGGTAGAGGTACCCATATAAATAGCTCGGGTTCTCTTCTGAGGTGATGGTAGTTGGTCTGAGTACCTCATTCGATATCCTGGGACATGCATGCGGGTGGTACAGCGAACAGGGAGAGTATGCACATTTGGAGTAGGCTGTGTGATAGGATCAGTAGTAGGGATAGGTTGGATAGGAGTATGATCGGTAGTAGATGTATGTAATGCTGTAGTGAGTGTAGGCTCAAGTAAGTCGGGGTCTGGTGCATTGAAAGCCTATAGCACCTGCATGTATGGGTCGTCTGAGTCTGGCGAGATCGGAGGAATGTGATGGGAAGACATAGTCTATGACAAAAATGGTATATGTGTGTAAGTATATCAAAAATACTCGTAGTAAATAGTGTAAGTTAAGTATATATAAATATATACATATAATACTTATAGTACATGTAATTATGTAGAATCAACGAATAATAAATCATAGCATGTAGTTAAGACAAGTAAACAGCAAGTAAAGTGGCAAGCAAGGCAAGTGGCGGTCATAGGGACTTGTTTTTATAAAAAGCGGTTATAGTTTAGGGTTTATATGTACCTAGTTCACTATAACCTAGGCTCTGATGCCAATATGTAACAAATATTTAGAGTTTACAAAAGATGATTCATGTTAAAAAAAAATAGACCCACTAGTTTCAGCTGTCCCATATAAAAACAAGTCTTAGTTATGTCAGCCAATACTTCTGAAAAAAGGCTATGACCCTTTCCTTGCCAAAACCTTGCCAAAATCAATCAAATTAGGCACCTGAGAAAAACATGCTAAAAGTCAGCAAAAAGCTGGTGAGTTCATAGGTTTAAATTAAAGTAGTAAACAATAAGTTTGGACCAAAAGTTTTGTGTACGATCATTACAACCCATATATTATGTCATACAAAATAGTTTATCACGCTAGCTCTAAGTTCATTCAACCGAGGCTCGACAGTTTAGTGCGCTAATCTATAGCACATAAATAATAGTCAAGGGGCCCTTAGCGAGTGTTTAACCCAATACACTCGTAGTCCGACTTCCTATACCCTCGCATTGGCGCATCTGGCCAACCGAACGGGGGAGTCACCCCAATAGATCTATCTATTGCAATCAAGCTTCCCAAGGGGAACTAACGTTTCATGAAGATGGGCATAATAGTGGATTCTAGGGCTTGGGCTAACTACGCAATAGTTTTGATAAAATAAATAGTAATGTGGTCTATAAAACAGTTTGCATGTTTCTCACCCCATAATTGTAAAATAAGTATAAGTAAAGTGGGGCTATAAATTCACCTTAATAGACTGAACAATGAATGCTGTGAATTTAGAGAGTGTACGGCACCGACACGCAACCTAGATTAATAAGTCATGTTTTAGTTCACGGACTAAATTAAGTCTCTTCGAAATTTAGTTCAAAAGTTTTAAAGTGTTTATGTTGTTGTTGCTTGTGTGGCAGCAAATGAGTTTAAAAATAGTTCTTCAAAGGATTTGTGGGTATTGGCTCTTGGAAGTGTTTAAATGTATGACAATGAAGATATCGAAGGCTTATAGGATTTTGATTGACGGAAGTTGAAAGACGATGAAATGAAGGGATTATGGACAAGAATAGACGTTGTCGAGATATGGAATATTAAGTATATGTAAATTAGTCGTTATAAAAACATATATATGTTTTGAGATGTAAGAAAATTATGTGTAAGTGATGATTTCCATTTAAATGTTTAGTGACTTGAGAAATAACGTATATCCATTGTACAATAAATGTCTTGTTTATCCCATTTTAAATAAAATATAATGAGTTCATTTATTTAATAGAAATTGGTCATGACTCGTGTACGTATGTTGATTTATTGGTTGATCATGGTTATATGTGTTTAGAAAATATTTGTTTCTAAAATTTGTTATAAAAACTCAAGTAAAGTTTTGCTATAATTCCATTTTACGTTTTCTACATTTTTGCTAACGATATAAATAAGATAGATGTTTATTTGTTTAAATCCGAAACAATGTTTATAATTAGGTGGTAAAATTTGTTAATCCTTATATGTGTTTTCTTCTAAAATTGATATACATAAGTGGTCATTTGGACAAAAAGTTCTTATTAAGCGACATGTATATATATATATGAATTTACACATTGTTTGTGTCGTAGGTTAATAGTTTTGCAAACGTATGTGAGTTTATGACGATGTTATGTGACAAGGTATTAGTCGAGATTTAGTTGTGAAACTAGTTGTTTATGACGACACATATTTTAGACTATGGCCACAACTTTTAAGTTTTGCTCCCTTGGTTATAAACTTGTCGACATACGGCAGAATATATGCATACATACGCTACCAATTTTATACGCTTCATCCTTGTTGGGCTGCGGCCCAACTAAGTCAAAGGAGGAGGGATTATGATGTTGGGCAGGACTGGATATTAACCACCAAGGCTCCACGTTGGGCGTAGTGGGCTATGATCAACAGTAATACTTGCACGCTAAATGGGCTGGACTTAAGTCATCAAGTGGGCTGAACTTAAGTGGAGTGGGCTGGATCTGTTTGTGCTATACATACATACACACACAAGTCCAAACGAGACTTTGTGTGTTTGTCTGGTGATGCGCGTGATGTGTCGTTGCGGTTTAGCGGTTTTAATGCCTACTCAAGTTTTAAATTTATATTTAGCCGACTTATCAATAACACACACACTTAACGAGCAGTGTACTCGGTCAGTATGAAGATAATGGTAAGTAGAGTGTCGATCACTAAGAGTGGAACGTATTATCTCGTTATTCTAATCAGTATTTTAATATCCTAACGCAAGGGGGTTTCAGCCTGAGAGACTGGCACGATTTGTTGTAATTAAATAATAAAATAAACCAATAGGCACGAATCAGCAAGTAGCACACACGTACACAGATAAATACTCGAGACAATAAGAGGGCTGTCCTTATGATTAAGTAGATTGTCACTTGTTTTATTGATAGCTTTATATGAAGTGTATGTAGTTAACCCTTTCTCGTTGGTCCTAATCTTATCGGCGAGTAAACCCTTAATGATTACTTATGTCTAAAAGTTATTCCTAAGTGATCAATTTAGTAATAACCGTGGGAGCCACATTATGTCCCGCAGTCAAATGCCCGCAAGCCACTAATAAACACAGAGGTTATCAATGCACTAATAAGTAGTAACCAAAGACATCAACATATAAACTTTAATTGATGGGAAAGCAAGTATTAAAGGGAGTGCAATCTTTCGTTGTCACATTACACAAGCCACCAATCCTGATGAATTAAAGTTTGCTAACACAATAAAACAAAACTACTTAATGAATTAAACACATGCAGCACCTTCTTACAGCTCTTGTATCTTTGATTTGGGTGTGTCTTGTGCTGCCTCCTTGACTGAATTCGTCCTTTTGTTCTTCTGTTCGGACTTAGGTTATTTTATAATCCGTTCCGAAATTCGTCTGGTCTTGGGGTATTTATAGTTTCTGTCTGAAGGAAGATGCGGCGTATCTAGTAAGTAGATGCGGCGCATGTACTTAACTTCGCGTGGGGTCCAAGATTATAATATTCAGGAATATTCGTACACCGCCAGAAGATGCGGCGTAACTCCATGATTGGATGCGGCGCATGTCCTCTTGTATCTTGGATCGTATCTGGTGATATCTTGATAGAGATGCGGCGCATGTCATGAGTGAGATGCGGCGCATCTGGAGCAGATTAGTCTTGATCTTCTTCATTTCAGTAGACTCTTAACTTTATGCATGTTATGCTCCATAATCAGTCCAAAATCGCTAAGTTTCACCAAATGCTTGTTTTTACCTGAGAATTACAAAAGTAAATGATTAAGTATCAATCCTCATACATAATATAGTAAAACAAGTCAAATTAATAGGATAAATGATAGTAATAAAATGTACTTATTTGAGTTCATCAAATATCCCCCCACTTGAACTTTACTTGTCCCCAAGTAAACCTTAGAATTTCTTTTATGAAAATGTATCCTAAAAGATGTTAGGATTTATTTTTATATTTAAGCATGTATTCGTTCATTTCATAATCACACAACTAAACACTTTAACGAATTAGAAGTAAAATAAAATAAGTCGATAAAAGCAAATCTAATCGTTTAACTGTCCAGTCGCGACGAATATTCTATCATAAGCTTGGCAAGTATACACATCTCCACCACTAAAGCTAAGGAATAACAAGTCTAAAGCGGTAAAAAGGGTTTTTAGGCTTAAGGGTTAATTATTCTCTTTCACTATCGATCTCAAATTCCAGAAAAGGCGACAAAATCACAAATACATGATCGAATCCACGAACACGATACTTGCAATTGCTCAAATCCTTAACTCGAATAGGCTAAAGATAGGTCCAAACTTCACCAATAATAATATATCAAAAAGGGCGACAAAATCATAAATACATAGCCGAATCCACGACTACGATACTTAAGATTGCTCAAATCCCTAATCTCAATAAATCAAAGGTTTGGTTGGATAAAGAATAATAAAGGGTATGGATAACATTTGGGATATAAATTGGTGTAAAAATAAAAATAAACAAAACAAATAAATTAAAATCCTAAGTGTGGTTAATCACTATCCCAACCATCCCATGAATAAGACTCATATCATCGAATAACTCACGCTTTAACACTTGAAACACACGCTTTAGGTAGACACGAATTATACTCAACAAAATCTTAATCAAAGAATAAACCTTAATTGGCATTCCCATAACTGCCAATTCCCATTCAATCCATAGATATAGTACAACAAATAGTGGTGATATCGACCACTTACATAACTTTACATAAGTTGGTTAAGACTAACTTCCAACTTTTCTTTCTTTCTTTTTCTTTTCTCATTTTTTCGATTTTTTTTTTATTTTTTTTTATTTTTATTTTTAATTATTAAACATAAACATAGATGTGTAAAATTTCACCACATCACTATAACTTTCTTTCCGGATAATTTTTCCATACTTTTCATGACTTCAGAAATAATGGTAATAGTGAAAGTAGTAAACACACGAAAAATAAACTCAAAGATATACAATATTTACTTTCACTCCAATTGCATTGTGCAATTTCCCGACCTAACCAAAGATAATGAATTACGCACGCGAACACAGGTAATGTAAGGAAACACACTTTGCCTATAGCAATTAACCAACCACGGATTCTAATCTACAGGGTAGGCTAAGGTGTAAGGGTGTAACGAAACATTTTAAACATAGGTGTAAGAAACGAAAGGAATGGCTCTGAGTGTTTTTCTAGGGGTATCTTACTCTAAAAATGAGAGTAACAAAAGGTTTTATACGGGGGTTAACTAACCAGTGTAGTTAGTTAATAACACATAACATATAAAGGCTATTTGGGTGTAATCCTAGAATTTTACCAATTTAGACAAGTCATTCCAATTATATAAATAATACTCATTATGGTGGTCTCGAATAGCATACAAGCCAAGTTCTAAAGTTTACAAGTCACCGGCACACTCATAGATTTGTGAATTTTGGAAAATCACAATTTTTGAAAATAACGTCATGTGTGCAGCTATGCAACTTAGATCTTAAACAAAAACATGCTAAAAAAAAAAAAAAAAATTTAAGTTTGATATATTAAGCACATTTTAAGCATAATTTTTGAAAAAGTTTAGGACAAGTAATTGTTAAGTGTTCTAATTCTCCAATCCCCCCACTTAAGTTAAACAACGTCCTCGTTGTTTGTATAAAAGGTTAAAAACTGGAAAATAAAAGAATTAGAACAGAAAAACTCCCCTGAGATTTGCTCGGTATGATCCTCCATTAGTATAAGAGCAAAAATCATCTTTCTTGTGGATTAGAACGTTAAAGCTTCATACTTGATGTATCCACAGGAAATCCAGGAAACTATAATACCACCAATACTTTAAAACACACCTAAGATAAGAAAGGTTCAAACTTGCATAATACATTAGTAGTTAGGAAAAATAAAACTTAAAAATTAAAACTGAAAATCATCAGGTCAGTCGATGCGCCGTATCTTATGGAAGAAGATACGCCGTATCAAGCCTGGAATAAATACGGATCAGAATAAAGATGCGCCGCATCCTTAACCAGGGATGCGCCGCATTAAAATAAACTGATAAATAGTTTTAAAGTCGAAAATAAAAATGCAGAAAAATAAAATAAGATATGACCATTGCAGGAGATGCGTCGCATCTCAGAATTGAGATGCGCCGTATCCTCATGCGGCCTGGACTGACTCGACACAGAAAACAGAATAATAAAAATTCTCCGGGTTGTCTCCCGGTAAGCACTTGTCTTTATTCCAGAGTCTTCAAGTTAGACTCACGTTCAGCTCTTTACTCCAATACTTCAGGTTCAAACTCCACCACCTCGTTCTCATTATCCTCGATTTTATTATCAAAGTATTTCTTCACACGTTGCCCGTTCACTTTGAATATATAACCATTTTTATCGCATATTTCAATAGTTCCATATGGATACACCTTCTTGACAACGAACGGTCCCGTCCATCTTGATTTAAGTTTACCTGGATACATCTTTAATCTGGAATTAAATAGTAGCACTTTCTCTCCAATAGTAAACGTTTTATCCCCACGTAACCTCGAGTCATGCCATCTTTTAGTTCTTTCTTTGTAGATCTTAGTATTTTTGTAGGCCTCATCTCTTAGTTCATAGAGTTCATTAAGTTCCATGAAACGGTTCTTCGTTGCAGCTTCCATATCCATATTACAGTTCGTCAAAGCCCAATATGCACTTTGTTCAACTTCGACCGGTAGGTGGCATGCTTTTCCGTATACAAGACGAAATGGAGTGCATCCCGTTGGTGTCTTCTAGGCTGTACGGAATGCCCATAAAGCATCATTTAACTTGTCAGACCACCCTTTAGGATTATACCCAGTCGTTTTTTCAAGAATTCGTTTTATAGCTCTATTGGTTACTTCAGTTTGACCATTTGATTGAGGATGGTATGCGGTGGAAACCCTATGATATACTCCATATTTTTGCAAGGCTTTTCCCAGATGGTGATTACAAAAGTGTGTTCCCCTATCACTAATCAATGCTTTAGGAATTCCAAACCTAGAGAACAAACTTTGCAAAAATTTAAGTACTACCTTGCTGTCGTTTGTTGGAGATGCTTGCGCTTCGACCCATTTTGATACGTAATCAACAGCAACTAAAATATATTTATTACCTTTAGATTCAGGAAACGGTCCCATGAAGTCTAATCCCCATATGTCGAAAACTTCACATACATGGATATAGTTTTGCGGCATTTCGTTTCTTGATGTAATATTTCCGGATCGTTGACACGCATCACATCCTTTTATATAATCTTTCGCATCCTCCAACATAGTGGGCCAATAAAATCCCGCATCCAGGATCTTTCTTCTTGTGATGACTGGACCGTGATGTCCCCCTGTTGGCCCTGAATGGCAATGTGCTAATATTGCTGCGATGTCATCACCGTCTACGCATCTTCGTATTATATTGTCAGGACATAATTTAAAGGCATAAGGTTCATCCCAAATATACTCGTTAGCGCGAGTTATAAACCTTCTTTTCTCGTCGGATGTTAGCCCTTTTGGAATTTCATTTGCAACAATAAAGTTTATAAAATCGGCGTACCATGGTCCATTATTATTGCTCTTAATTCCTACCATCATAAGGTGTTCATCAGGGAAGTCATCAGCTATTTCCCTTTCGTCAAGCACCTCCATATCAGGGTTTTCAAGTCTAGATAAGTGGTCAGCAGCTAGATTTTCGGCACCCTTTTTATCTTTAATTTCAATATCGAATCCTTGGAGCAATAAAACCCACCTAATAAGCCTTGGCTTGGCATCCTGTTTATTGAACAAATACTTCAAAGCAGAATGGTCAGTGTAAACCATAGTTTTTGACAATATAAGATATGATCTAAATTTATCGAATGCAAAAACTACTGCTAAAAGTTCTTTTTCCGTGGTGGTGTAGTGTTCTTGGGCATTATTCATTGTTTTGCTAGCATAATAAATTGGCTTAAATTTCTTATCTATCTTTTGGCCAAGTACGGCTCCAACAGCATAATCACTAGCATCACACATTAGTTCAAAAGGCAGATTCCAATCCGGCGAAATTATAATGGGTGTAGAAGTTAGTTTTTCTTTAAGTATATTAAATGCCTTTTTGCAATCTTCAGAAAAATCAAACTTTGCATCCTTAAGCAACAATTGGGTCATAGGCCTAGATATTTTTGAAAAATCCTTTATGAACCTATGATAAAATCCAGCGTGCCCTAAAAAACTTCTAACGCCTTTTACGTTAGTGGGGTAAGGTAGTTTGGCAATTACATCAATTTTAGCTTTATCGACTTCTATACCTTTTCCAGAAATTTTGTGTCCTAACACAATTCCCTCTCTAACCATAAAATGACATTTTTCCCAATTAAGAACAAGGTTAGTTTCTTCACACCTAGCAATCATTTTATCAAGTTTAAAGAGACAATCATTAAATGAGTTACCGAACACCGAAAAGTCGTCCATGAAGACTTCCATAAAGTCTTCTACCATATCATGGAAGATAGCCGTCATACAACGTTGGAAAGTAGCAGGGGCGTTGCATAGTCCGAACGGCATTCTCCTATAGGCGAAGGTTCCATAAGGGCAGGTGAAAGTCGTCTTCTCTTGATCCTCGGGGGCAATGGGTATTTGGAAGAAACCTGAAAAACCATCCAAAAAAACAATAATAATCATATCCTGATAGTCTTTCTAACATTTGATCAATAAATGGAAGAGGGAAGTGATCTTTTCGCGTAGCATCATTGAGTTTGCGGTAGTCGATGCAAACTCTCCATCCGGTAACAGTTCTTGAAGGGATTAGCTCATTGTCGTCATTGAGTACTACCGTCATTCCTCCTTTTTTTGGTACAACGTGGATAGGACTGACCCACGAGCTGTCGGAAATTGGGTAGATAAGTCCGGAGTCAAGTAACTTTACGATTTCATTTTTCACCACATCTTGGACTTTTGGATTCAAACGCCTTTGAGGTTGGATAGTTGGTTTGAATTCATCCTCCATAAGGATTTTATGTGTACAAAATGACGGGCTAATTCCCTTAATATCAGACATACTCCACGCTAATGCTCCTCTTCGTTTATATAGTACCTGCAAAAGAGACTCTTTTTCTTTTGGCGTTAAGTCAGATGCAATAATAACGGGTGAATTAGTATTTCCGTTTAAATAAGCATATTCCAAAGTAGAAGGAAGATCCTTAAGCACAGGTTTAACATTGTCAATTTCAGTAGCACTAGCGGAATAAACCTGTTCTTTAATCATATCGCTGCTGTCATCAGATAGATGCGCCGCATCGAGGTTTTCGATGCGCCGTATCTCGTTACATACAGCAGAATCAGCAGCTAAATTATAATCAATAGTATTCTCATCAACTTGATCTTCTATAGCAATTGTTTTTTCCAAATTTTTAAGCAGAAAAGAATCAAGCAAATTACTCTTTAACAATTTCTGAGTAAATTGATTAATCGTGTCATCAGAAACATCGATATTATAACATTCATCATCATCGGAATTATCTTTACTCATAGATTGTTCCATGTTAAACTCAACCTCATCATCTCCTATGGTAAGAGTTATCTTTTTATTAAAAACATCAATCATGGCCCTAGCAGTGGCTAAAAATGGTCTTCCTAATATTATAGGAGTTCTAGAATTTTCAGGCATATCAAGGATAACGAAGTCGATAGGTAATTTAAATTTATCAACTTTTATTAATATATTTTCCGCTATTCCTAATGGGTATTGTATGGACCTATCAGCTAGTTCTAAGCACATCCTAGTAGGTTTTGGTTCACCAAGACCTAATTTGTCATACAAAGAAGAGGGCATAAGACTTATACTAGCTCCTAGGTCGGCTAAGGCATTTTCAATATGCAAATTTTTAATTTGACAAGGAATAGTAAAACTCTCTGGATCTTTTTCTTTAGAAGGAAGTTTGTTGAGCAATGCCGCTGAGCTTCTTTTCCCCATTGTTATGGTGCAAGCCTCTTCGAGTTTAGACTTGTTTGTAAGCAAGCTTTTCAGATATTTAGCATATTTCGGCATTTGCACTAGGGCTTACATAAATGGTATGCTTAGCTGCAGCTGCTTGAGATTCTCCAGGAATTTCTTTTGATAGGCATCTTCTTTCTCTTTCCTTACCCTATGTGGGAAAGGTAATGTTGATCGTTTAGGTTCGACAGAAGGTTCTTCTCTAATCACAGGTTCTGGATCAGTCTCTTTTGGTTGCTCTTGCTCGGGTGGTAAAGATTCAGGGGAAATTTTGTTTGTACTGTCATCCTCGGGTGTTTCTCCGATTTGAAAGGTTGACTTTCCGCCTCTAGTTGTAATTCCTTTCAGATCGTGCCTTACCAAAAGAACCTTGTTAAGCACTGTTGACAATTGGTGCACTTCAATTGCCAAACCATTGATCATATTGTTTTGTTCCTTTAGCAACAGCTCATGACTGCCTTTGAATTCAGTGATAAAGTTCCTTGCTTCATGATGTTCTTGTTCATTGGCTTGAGCGATTAGTAGTGCAAACTCTTCCATAGTAAGGTTTCTTTGGGGTCTTCCGAACCAGTTTGGGAAAATATCGAACATTGTTCCTGAAAATTAAGAACAAGAAGATTTCAAAGTAAAAGTTTCCTAGTATAAGGGTAAGTTAGAATATTTTCCGTTCGGAAATTAGAAAAGAATAAAAGTTGCTGATATCTGCAGATGATGCGCCGTATCCAAAAAGTTGGATACGCCGTATCTTATAATCGTTAAAATTTAATCAGACTTTATCCAGAAAATAGATACGCCGCTTTAGAATTTAAGAATGCGCCGTATCGAATTAATTAATCAAAAATCAGCTTATCTAATTAAAATTAAATGCGTCGTATTAACGAAAGTTAATGCGCCGTATTTTCGTTACGTTTAAAAATAAAAGATTTTTGATTCAGTAAGATGCGCCGTATCGACAGAGATCGATACGCCGTATCTGTTTAATAATTCGCAAACTGTTTTTAATTAAAATAATAGATACGCCGTATCTGCGAAAGCAGATGCGTCGTATGGCGTTAAGGTTTGAAAATTTTTTATTAAAAACAGATACGCCGTATCTGCAAAAGCAGATGCGTCGTATTACTTTATCGCTTAGAAAAATTTTCTTATTAAAAACAGATACGCCGTATCTTGGGGAAAAGATGCAGTCGTATCGAATTAATTAAACGCGTTGTATTTAAAAAAAATTAAACGCAATACGCCGTATCTGAGAGATCAGATGCGCCGTATCGTTTGATTTAGCACAGTACAACGATAGCAGAACAGAAAAATACGAAAAATAAAAACAAAAAATTAAACACACAAACAAAAATAAACACACAAAAATAAAAGAAAACAATTAACACACAATACAACAAATATGCAAAATAGTACAATGATGCAATTAATCTAATAAAAAGAAAAACCTAATTAAAATACTAATCAAATTAACAGATAATAACAATTCACTCCCCGGCAGCGGCGCCAAAAACTTGATGCGCGTGATGTGTCGTTGCGGTTTAGCAGTTTTAATGCCTACTCAAGTTTTAAATTTATATTTAGCCGACTTATCAATAACACACACACTTAACGAGCAGTGTACCCGGTCAGTATGAAGATAATGGTAAGTAGAGTGTCGATCACTAAGAGTGGAACGTATTATCTCGTTATTCTAATCAGTATTTTAATATCCTAACGCAAAGGGGTTTCAGCCTGAGAGACTGGCACGATTTGTTGCAATTAAATAATAAAATAAACCAATAGGCACGAATCAGCAAGTAGCACACACGTACACAGATAAATACTCGAGACAATAAGAGGGCTGTCCTTATGATTAAGTAGATTGTCACTTGTTTTATTGATAGCTTTATATGAAGTGTATGTAGTTAACCCTTTCTCGTTGGTCCTAATCTTATCGGCGAGTAAACCCTTAATGATTACTTATGTCTAAAAGTTATTCCTAAGTGATCAATTTAGTAATAACCGTGGGAGCCACATTATGTCCCGCAGTCAAATGCCCGCAAGCCACTAATAAACACAGAGGTTATCAATGCACTAATAAGTAGTAACCAAAGACATCAACATATAAACTTTAATTGATGGGAAAGCAAGTATTAAAGGGAGTGCAATCTTTCGTTGTCACATTACACAAGCCACCAATCCTGATGAATTAAAGTTTGCTAACACAATAAAACAAAACTACTTAATGAATTAAACACATGCAGCACCTTCTTACAGCTCTTGTATCTTTGATTTGGGTGTGTCTTGTGCTGCCTCCTTGACTGAATTCGTCCTTTTGTTCTTCTGTTCGGACTTAGGTTATTTTATAATCCGTTCTGAAATTCGTCTGGTCTTGGGGTATTTATAGTTTCTGTCTGAAGGAGGATGCGGCGCATCTAGTAAGTAGATGCGGCGCATGTACTTAACTTCGCGTGGGGTCCAAGATTATAATATTCAGGAATATTCGTACACCGCCAGAAGATGCGGCGTAACTCCATGATTGGATGCGGCGCATGTCCTCTTGTATCTTGGATCGTATTTGGTGATATCTTGATAGAGATGCGGCGCATGTCATGAGTGAGATGCGGCGCATCTGGAGCAGATTAGTCTTGATCTTCTTCATTTCAGTAGACTCTTAACTTTATGCATGTTATGCTCCATAATCAGTCCAAAATCGCTAAGTTTCACCAAATGCTTGTTTTTACCTGAGAATTACAAAAGTAAATGATTAAGTATCAATCCTCATACATAATATAGTAAAACAAGTCAAATTAATAGGATAAATGATAGTAATCAAATGTACTTATTTGAGTTCATCATCTGGAAATTCAAAGGAACCTGTTTGACACCAAAGGATTTGTATCACAAGGACAGATTGCACGTCGAGGTCGAGTACAACTCGACTTCCTAACCTGATGGCCTCGAGTATTATATGAGGGCTATTGGTTTGACACCAAAGCTTCCTCATTCTCGACATAATTGACCAAAACTTGAGGTAAGGTTCGGCATTAGAACAAGTAGAAAATAACTCGACATTCCCTTTTAAGTTTGACCTCACACTGAACAACCACGACACCCTTTTTGAGTTTTGTTCCAGGCTTAAACTTGAAACCCATTGTGGGTTTAAGTTTGAGTTGTGCAAGACTTACACCCTGTTGGGGTTCTACTGGAAATAACTAAGGTATTACTATCCTTAAACCAAATACGATCGACCATCTTTTCAAAACAATTTTTGACCATAACTAGTGTTGCAAGTGGGTGGGTTACGAGGGTTGTTTGGCTAGGCTTGACCAGGATTAACCATGGCACGCACACCCTTCATGGGTGGCTGCCTGGTGAGGATCACACCGAGACACATCACACCCCTTTTGAGGTGGTTATCCCTTGATTAAGAATCACCACAACACAGTCTGTTTGGTGAGGTTTTACGGGACCAAATATACAACATCATACGCCCTTGTTAGGTGTGGTTTTATGTGTTTAAAACAGATCCAACACACCCTTGTGGGTATGGTTTTTACTCGACCCAAAGGCAATCACAATTTCATTAATCCTAGACCGAGTTCTAAGGTTTCTTGTATGCTTACTCGAGAGGAGTTTTGACACTGAATACAAATAAAAAACAACCATTTTAGGTTCATTTCAAGACCTCTCAACCTAATAATTACCAGCAGTAAGCCAAAATCATATAACTCGATCCTAGGTTGACAACAACAATTAACAAAGATGGTTTCAAACGTGCGAGCCAATACTTACGTTTTGTTAAATCTTTTGAACCACTAAGAACAACAACAATAACCATAACAAATCTGCACCAGGTCGACACAATGATAAATACCATTACATACGAGTTAAGAATTTACATGTACAAATTAAATGTTAATCGAATAACAAGGATTGGAAAAATTAAAGAGTTTAAATGGTGAAGGTTTATACCCTTACAGTGGATACGAATTGACAATAGGAATCAAGAACTTAGAACACAGCAGCGATTCGAGCATTCCCAATCCAAACCCTAGCTACTCCAATTCGAACCCCATCCAAATCCACTCCAAATCGAATTGTTGCCTTTCGAATTTCTATGAATCTCGATAAGCTTTTGAGTGATTGAGGAAAATGGTGTGGATCGACTGGGTTTTCGAATAGCCATTAAAAAGACGCATTTCTGGGATGGATTCATCATCCTTTCGATCCTTTGGGAGTGAAATATTTCCGATTGTAGCTATGGTTATCCTCTGTCCTCATCACCTCCTTTCGTCCTCACTCGTTGACCTTTGGGGAATACACATATAAGAGGGATGGATATCTCTTGAGTTGAAGAGAAAGCACATGGTGCCATAGCTTGATGGTGATGGATCGATGGTTCTTCCTGGGTAGATGGGAACGCAGACAAAAGAATGGAAGAAGATAAAGGGGTATGGGGGAACATGTGAGTGGGTAAGAAAGAAAAGGGAAAAGAATTATAGCTGGGTTTGTTTTATTAAAATGGTGGGTAGTGTATACCCCGTGTCCCGCTGAGCTGAGGTGAAATAAGGTTTTCCCGTTTTCGATATAAATGTGTAAAATAAATTTCGGGGACGTTTTTATAAAACTGACTTAAAAATAGAGTTTGTTGACTCAAAATTAAATCCAAAGATTAATTCGTTGTTGATATGGTGTCGGTACGCGTGTGGTTTCGTTTTCAGTAAAAGTGAGATAACCTCTCACTTTTACTAAGTTATAGTCTGTAAACATGAGAATGGGGAAAATTCACTATTCCTAATGAGATTAAATAGTTTTGGTGAGTTACTGTGTGATACAGTGTGCGGGTTTGTTTTCCTGTAATAGTTATGTAAGTACATAAGTGCCTAATTTAACGGTTTAGTCATAATAAATTGACATTTATTGTTAAAATATTAGTGGAAAATTACCGCTTGTCACATATTGCGTGACTCCATCCTCCGTCACGTTCTTACTATCATCCAGGTCTTGGCCATATAAGAATTAATTATGCTCTGCTAAGTATTGTTCCGTAAAATCACTACTTTTCCATCCCTCCCTCCTCATCTCATGTTCTTTATAACTTTTAATCCTTGCCTCCCATCCAAGAATATTTTGCTTAACATGATTACGAGAGGTTGCTAGATCAATGCTTACTTTTCCCTTTTTCTTAAACTTACTTATGTAACAAGGAACCATATACATTTTAATTTTGCTTGTCCCCGCCTTGAGTGTCATTACCCCTTCTCCAAAATCAATGGTTGCTCTAACCGTAGCTAAGAATGGTGTTCCTAAGATTAGGGGCATATACTCATCTTCCTCTATGTCAACAATTACAAAGTCAACTGGATATATATGACTTGCTACATCAACTAACACATCTTCCGCAATTCCTATAGGATACACATAAGAATGATTTTCTGAGGAGAGCCTAAGGTTAGTTTTAGATGGCCTATCACTAGTTAACTTATTGTAGATTGACAAAGGCATTATGTTCACATCGGACCCTTGATCAACTAACGCGTTCGTGTACTCTAAATCACCAATGCTACAAGGTATCCCGAAGTTCCCATAGACGACATGTTTCTTAGCTACGCTCTTTTTGAGATGGATTTCGTATAAATGTCCTGCTGGTAGCGTATCATACACCTCTTCATCCATTTCTCCCTTAAAGGTTTTCCGTAACGAGTCGTTATATCGATAATTATTTATCAGGTTATCAATGGTTTTCTTGTTAATGTCATGTTTCAAGTAATATTTGACTGGACGAGATTTGGGTGCTTCCATAATCGTTCCCTTGATGAACTCAAATAAGTACATTTTATTACTATCATTTATCCTAATTATTCGACTTGTTTTATTATATTATGTATGAGGATTGATACTTAATCGTTTACTTTTGTAATTCTCAGGTAAAAACAAGCATTTGGTGAAACTTGGCGATTTTGGACTTATTATGGAGCAAAACATGCAAGAAGTTAAGAGTCTACTGAAATGCACAAGATCAAGACTATTCTGCTCCAGATGCGCCGCATCTCACTTATTACATACGGCGCATCACTATCCAGATTTCACCAGATACGATCCAAGATACAAGAGGACATGCGCCGCATCTATTTATGGAGTTACGCCGCATCTTCTGGCGGTTTACGAATATTCCTGAATATATTAATCTTGGACCCCACGCGAAGTTAAGTCAATGCGCCGCATCTACTTACTAGATGCGCCGCATCTTACCCTCAGACAGAAACTATAAATACCCCAAAGACCAGACGAATTAAGAGTTCCGAAGTTCGACAGAAGACCGAAGTACAGAAACCCTAGGACGAATTCAGACGAATAGGCAGCACAAGACACACCCAAACAAAGATACAAGAGCTGTAAGAAGGTGCTGCATGTGTTTAATTCTTTAAGTAGTTTTGTTTTATTGTGTTAGTAAACTTTAATTCATCAAGATTGGTGGCTTGTGTAATGTGACAACGGAAAGATTGCACTCCCTTAAAACTGCTTTCTCATTAATTAAAGTTTATATGTTGATGTCTTTGGTGACTTTTATTAGTGCATTGATAACCTCTGTGTCTAGCTGAGCGTTGATCGGGTCGCCATGCCTCTGCCCTCGCCTATTTATTAGATCGCCTATGCATTCTATCATCTGTAGAAAAGTAGGAAGAAAGATAAATAGGATAGTCATAAGTAATCATTAAGGGTTTACTCGCCGATAAGATTAGAACCAACGAGAAAGGACTTAATCTCGGTGCGTTGCATCGAACTATACACTTCATATAAAACTAGCAATAAAACAAGTGACAAACTACTTATCTATCAGGACAGATCTTCTTATTGTCTCGAGTATTTATCTGTGTACGTGTGTGCTATTCGCTGATTCGTGCCTATTGGTTTAGTTTATTATTTAATTGCAACCAAATCGTGCCAGTCTCTCAGGCTGAACCCCCTTGCGTTAGAATAGGTTGTATAGCTAACTTAATTTATTAAAATACTGATTAGAATAACTAGATAATACGTTCCACTCTTAGTGATCGACACTCTACTTACCATTATATTCATACTGACCGGGTACACTGCTCGTTAAGTGTGTGTGTTATTGATAAGTCGGCTAAATATAAATTTAAAACTTGAGTAGGCATTAATACTGCTAAACCGCAACGACACATCGCACCGCATCAAGTTTTTGGCGCCGCTGCCGGGGTGTGAATTGTTATTATCTGTTAATTTGATTAGTATTTTAATTAGGTTTTTAATTTTTTTTATCTAACCGCTAATTCTGTGTTGTGTATTAGATTAATTTGCATTCATTGTATTATTTTGCATATTTTCTGTTTTTGTGTGTTATTTGTTTTATTTGTGTTTATTTTCGTTTGTGTTTTTATTTGTTTTTATTTTTCGTATTTTCTGTGTTCTACTATCGTTGTACTGAGCTAAATCGAACGATACGGCGCTTCTGATCTCTCAGATACGGCGTATTGCGTTTAATTTTTTATAAAATACAACGCGTTTAATTAATTCGATACGACGCATCTTTTCCCCAAGATACGGCGTATCTGTTTTTGATAAATTTTTTTTCTAAACGTTAACGCCATACGACGCATCTGCTTTAGCAGATACGGCGTATCTATTATTTTAATTAAAAACAGTTTTCGAATTATTAAACAGATACGACGCATCAATATCTGTCGATACGGCGTATCTTCTGAATCAAAAATCTTATATTTTGAAACGTAACGAAAATACGGCGCATTAACTTTTGTTAATACGACGCATTTAATTTTAAATAAATATCGATTTTTGATTATTTAAATTGATACGGCGCATTCTAATTTCTAAGCGGCGTATCTATTTTCTGAATAAAGTCTGATTAAATTTTAACGATTATAAGATACGGCGTATCCAACTTTTTGGATACGGCGCATCGTCTGCAGATATCAGCAACTTTTATTTTTCTTATCTCCGAACGGAAAATGCTCTGACCCTTATACCTGGAAACTTTTACTTTGAAATCTACCTCTCTTTAATTTTCGGGAACAATGTTCGATATTTTCCCCAACTTGTTCGAAAGACCCCAAAGAAATCTTACCATGGAAGAGTTTGCACTACAAATCGCTCAAGCCAATGAAAAAGAACATCATGAAGCAAGAAACTTTATTAATGAATTCAAAGGCAGTCATGAGCTTTTACTAAAGGAACAAAACAACATGATTTATGGATTGGCAATTGAAGTGCACCAATTGTCAACGGTGCTTAATAGGGTTCTTTTGGTAAAGCAAGACTTGAAAGGGATTACAACTAGAGGCGAAAAGTCGACCTTTCAAATCGGAGAGACACCCGAGGATGACGGTACAAACAAGATTTCCCCTGAATCTTTATCACCTGAGCAAGAGCAACCAAAAGAGACTAATCCGGAACCTGTAATCAGAGAAGAACCTTCTGTTGAGCCTAAACGATCAACACTACCTTTCCCACATAGGGTAAGGAAAGAGAAAGAAGATGCCTATCAAAAGAAATTCCTGGAGAATCTCAAGCAGCTGCAGCTAAGCATACCATTTATGGAAGCCCTAGTGCAAATGCCAAAATATGCTAAATACCTGAAGAGTTTGCTTACAAACAAGTCTAAACTTGAAGAGGCTTGCACCATAACAATGGGGAAAAGAAGCTCAGCGACATTGCTCAACAAACTTCCGTCAAAAGAAAAGGATCCAGGGAGTTTCACTATTCCTTGTCAAATTAAAAATTTGCATATTGAAAATGCTTTAGCCGACCTAGGAGCTAGTATAAGTCTTATGCCCTCTTCTATGTATGATAAATTAGGTCTTGGTGAACCAAAACCTACTAGGATGTGCTTAGAACTAGCTGATAGGTCCATACAATACCCATTAGGAATAGCTGAAAATATATTAATAAAAGTTGATAAATTTGAGTTACCTATCGACTTTGTTATCCTCGATATGCCTGAAAATTCTAGAACTCCTATAATATTAGGACGACCGTTTTTAGCCACTGCTAGGGCCATAATTGATGTTTTTAATAAAAAGATAATTCTTACCATAGGAAAAGATGAGGTTGAGTTTAACATGGAACAATCTATGAGTAAAGATAAATCCGATGATGATGAATGCTATAATATCGATGTTTCTGATGACACGATTAATCAATTTACTCAGAAATTGTTAAAAAGTAATTTGCTTGATTCTTTTCTGCTTAAAAATTTAGAAAACACAATTGCTATAGAAGATCAAGTTGATGAGAATACTATTGATTATTATTTAGCTGCTGACTCTGCTGTATGTAACGCGATATGGCGCATCGAAAATATCGATGCGGCACATCTATCTGATGACAGCAGCGATATAATTAAAGAACAAGTTTATTCCGCTAGTGCTACTGAAATTGATAGTGTTAAACCTGTGCTTAAGGATCTCCCTTCTACTTTGGAGTATGCCTATCTAAATGGGAACACTAATTCGCCCGTTATTATTGCATCTAACTTAACTCCAAAAGAAAAAGAATCACTTTTGCAGGTACTGTATAAACGAAGAAGAGCATTAGCGTGGAGTATGTCTGATATTAAGGGAATTAGCCCGTCATTTTGTACGCATAAAATCCTTATGGAGGATGAATTCAAACCAACTATCCAACCTCAAAGGCGTTTGAATCCAAAAGTCCAAGATGTGGTGAAAAATGAAATTGTGAAATTACTTGACTCCGGACTTATCTACCCAATTTCCGACAGCTCGTGGGTCAGTCCTATCCACGTTGTACCAAAAAAGGGAGGAATGATGGTAGTACTCAATGACGATAATGAACTAATCCCTTCAAGAACTGTTACCGGATGGAGAGTTTGCATCGACTACCGCAAACTCAATGATGCTACGCGAAAAGATCACTTCCCTCTTCCATTTATTGATCAAATGTTAGAAAGACTATCAGGTCATGATTATTATTGTTTTTTAGATGGTTTTTCAGGTTTCTTCCAAATACCAATTGCCCCTGAGGATCAAGAGAAGACGACTTTCACCTGCCCTTATGGAACCTTCGCCTATAGGAGAATGCCGTTCGGACTATGCAACGCCCCTGCTACTTTCCAACGTTGTATGACGGCTATCTTCCATGATATGGTAGAAGACTTTATGGAAGTCTTCATGGACGACTTCTCGGTGTTCGGTAACTCATTTAGTGATTGTCTCTTTAAACTTGATAAAATGCTTGCTAGGTGTGAAGAAACTAACCTTGTTCTTAATTGGGAAAAATGTCACTTTATGGTTAGAGAGGGAATTGTGTTAGGACATAAGATTTCTGGGAAAGGTATAGAAGTCGATAAAGCTAAAATTGATGTAATTGCTAAACTACCTTACCCCACTAATGTAAAAGGTGTTAGAAGTTTTTTAGGGCATGCTGGATTTTATCGTAGGTTCATAAAGGATTTTTCAATGCAAAAAGGCATTTAATATACTTAAAGAAAAACTAACTTCTGCACCTATTATAATTTCGCCGGATTGGAATCTGCCTTTTGAACTAATGTGTGATGCTAGTGATTATGCTGTTGGAGCTGTACTTGGCCAAAAGATAGATAAGAAATTTAAGCCAATTTATTATGCTAGCAAAACATTGAATAATGCCCAAGAACACTACACCACCACGGAAAAAGAACTTTTAGCAGTAGTTTTTGCATTCGATAAATTTAGATCATATCTTATATTGTCAAAAACTATGGTTTACACTGACCATTCTGCTTTGAAGTATTTGTTCAATAAACAGGATGCCAAGCCAAGGCTTATTAGGTGGGTTTTATTGCTCCAAGGATTCGATATTGAAATTAAAGATAAAAAGGGTGCTGAGAATCTTGCTGCTGACCACTTATCTAGACTTGAAAACCCTGATATGGAGGTGCTTGACGAAAGGGAAATAGCTGATGACTTTCCTGATGAACACCTTATGATGGTAGGAATTAAGAGCAATAATAATGGACCATGGTATGCCGACTATATAAACTTTATTGTTGCAAATGAAATTCCAAAAGGGCTAACATCCGACGAGAAAAGAAGGTTTCTAACTCGCGCTAGCAAGTATATTTGGGATGAACCTTATGCCTTTAAATTATGTCCTGACAATATTTTACGAAGATGCGTAGATGGTGATGACATCCCAGCAATATTGGCACATTGCCATTCAGGGCCAACGGGGGGACATCACGGTGCAGTCATCACAAGAAGAAAGATCCTTGATGCGGGATTTTATTGGCCTACTATGTTGGATGATGCAAAAGATTATATAAAAGGATGTGATGCGTGTCAACGATCCGGGAATATAACATCAAGAAACAAAATGCCGCAAAACTATATCCATGTATGTGAAGTTTTCGACATATGGGGATTAGACTTCATGGGACCGTTTCCTGAATCTAAAGGTAATAAATATATTTTGGTTGATGTTGATTACGTATCAAAATGGGTCGAAGCGCAAGCATTACCAACAAATGACAGCAAGGTAGTACTTAAATTTTTGCAAGGTTTGTTCTCTAGGTTTGGAATTCCTAAAGCATTGATTAGTGATAGGGGGACACACTTTTGTAATCACCATCTGGGAAGAGCCTTGCAAAAATATGGAGTATATCATAGGGTTTCCACCGCATACCATCCTCAATCCAATGGGCAAACTGAAGTAACCAATAGGGCTATTAAGCGAATTCTTGAAAAAACGACTGGATATAATCCGAAAGGGTGGTCTGACAAGTTAAATGATGCTTTATGGGCATTCCGTACAGCCTATAAGACACCAACGGGATGCACTCCATTCGTCTTGTATACGGAAAAGCATGCCACTTACCGGTCGAAATTGAACAAAGTGCATATTGGGCTTTGACGAATTGTAATATGGATATGGAAGCTACAACGAAGAACCGTTTCATGGAACTTAATGAACTCTATGAACTAAGAGATGAGGCCTACAAAAATACTAAGATCTACAAAGAAAGAACTAAAGGATGGCATGACTCGAGGTTACGTGGGGATAAAATGTTTACTATTGGAGAGAAAGTGCTACTATTTAATTCCAGATTAAAGATGTATCCTGGTAAACTTAAATCAAGATGGACGGGTCCGTTCGTTGTCAAGAAAGTGTATCCTTATGGAACTATTGAAATATGCGATAAAAATGGTTATATATTCAAAGTAAACGGGCAACGTGTGAAGAAATACTTTGATAATAAAATTGAGGATAATGAGAACGAGGTGGTGGAGTTTGAACCTGAAGTAATGGAGTGAAGAGCTGAACGTGAGTCTAACTTGAAGACTCTGGAATAAAGACATGTGCTGACCGGGAGACAACCCGGAGAAATTTTTATTATTCTGTTTTTGTGTCGAGTCAGTCAGGCCGCAGAGGATACGGCGCATCTCAATCTTGAGATGCGACGCATCTCCTGCAATGGTCATATCTTTATTTTTCTGCATTTTTTTTTATTTTCGACTTTAAAACTTTTTATCAGTTTATTTTAATGTGGCGCATCCCGGGTTAAGGATGCGACGCATCTTCTATTCTGATCCGTATTTATTCCAGGCTCGATACGGCGTATCTTCTTCCATAAGATACGGCGCATCGACTGACCTGATGATTTTAATTTTTAATTTTTATGTTTTATTTTAACTAACTACTAATGTATTATGCAAGTTTGAACCTTTCTTAACTTAGGTGTGTTTTAAAGCCTTGGTGGTATTATAGATTCCTGCATTTCCTGTGGATACATTGATTATGAAGCTTAAACGTTCTAATCCACAAGAAAGATGATTTTTGCTCTTATACAAATGGAGGATCATACCGAGCAAATCTCAGGGGAGTTTTTCTGTTCTAATTCTTTTATTTTCCAGTTTTTAACCTTTGATACAAACAACAAGGACGTTGTTTAACCTAAGTGGGGGGATTGGAGAATTAGAACACTTAACACTTACTTGTCCTAAACTTTTCAAAATATGCTTAAAATGTGCTTAATATATCAAAATTTAAATTTTTTTTAACATGTTTTTGTTTAAAGTCTAAGTTTCATAGCTGCACACATGACGTTATTTTCAAAAATTGTGATTTTTCAAAATTCACAAATCTATGAGTGAGCCGGTGACTTGTAAACTTTAGAACTTGGCTTGTATACTATTCGAGACCACCATAATAAGTATTATTTATATAATTGGAGTGACTTGTCTAAATTGGTAAATTTCTAGGATTACACCCAAATAGCCTTTATATGTTATGTGTTATTAGCTAACTACACTGGTTAGTTAACCCCCGTATAAACCCTTTTGTTACTCTCACTTTTACAGTAAGATACCCCTAGAAAAACACTCCGGACCATTCCTTTCGTTTCTTACACCTTTGTTAAAATGTTTCGTTACACCCTTACACCTTAGCCTACCCTGTAGATTAAAATCCGTGGTTGGTTAATTGCTTTAGGCAAAGTGTGTTTCCTTACATTACCTGTGTTCGCGTTCGTAATTCATTATCTATGGTTAGGTCGGGAAATTGCACAATGCAATTGGAGTGAAAGTAAATATTGTATATCTTTGAGTTTATTTTTCGTGTGTTCACTACTTTCACTATTACCATTATTTCTAAAGTCATGAAAAGTATGGAAAAATTATCCAGAATTATCATTATAGTGATGTGGTGAAATTTTACACATCTTTGTTGATGTCAATTAAAAAAAAAAAAAAAAAAAAAAAAAATCGAAAAAATAAGAAAAGAAAAAGAAAAAAAAGAAGAAAGTTGGATGTTTGTTTTAACCAACTTATGTAAAGTTTTGTATTAAGTGGTCGATATCACCACTAGTTGTTGTATATTATACTTATGGATTGAATGTGAGTTGGCAGTTATGGGAACACCAACTAAGGTTTATTCTTTGATTGAGATCTTGTTGAGTATAATTCGTGTCTACCTAAAGCGTGTGTTTCAAGTGTTAAAGCGTGAGTTATTCTATGATATGAGTCTTATTCATGGGATGGTTGGGATAGTGATTAACCACACTTAGGATTTTAATTTATCTGTTTTGTTTATTTTTTATTTTACACCAATTTGTATCCCAAATATTATCCATACCTTATATTATTCTTGATCCAAACCTTTGATTTATTGAGATTAGGGATTTGAGCAATCTTAAGTATCGTAGTCGTGGATTCGGCTATGTATTTATGATTTTGTCGCCCTTTTTGATATAATATTATTGGTAAAGATTACTTGGTCCTATCTTTAGCCTATTCGAGTTAAGGATTTGAGCAATTGCAAGTATCGTGTTCGTGGATTCGATCATGTATTTGTGATTTAGTCGCCTTTTCTGGAATTTGAGATCGATAGAGATTAAGGAGAATAATTAACCCTTTAAGCCTAAAAACCCTTTTTACCGCTTTAGACTTGTTATTCCTTGGCTTTAGTGGGGGAGATATGTATACTTGCCAAGCTTATGATAGAATATTCGTCACGACTGGACTGTTAAACGATTAGATTTGCTTTTATCAAATTATTTTATTTTACTTCTAATTCGTTAAGTGTTTGGTTGTGTGATTATGGCAAAAATGAATACATGCTTAAATATAAAAATAAATCCTAATATCTTTTAGGATACATTTTCATAAGATTAATTCTAAGGTTTACTTGGGGACAAGTAAAGTTCAAGTGGGGGGATATTTGATGAACTTAAATAAGTACATTTTATTACTATCGTTTATCCTAATTATTTGACTTGTTTTATTATATTATGTATGAGGATTGATACTTAATCGTTTACTTTTGTAATTCTCAGGTAAAAACAAGCATTTGGTGAAACTTGGCGATTTTGGACTTATTATGGAGCAAAACATGCAAGAAGTTAGAGTCTACTGAAATGCACAAGATCAAGACTATTCTGCTCCAGATGCGCCGCATCTCACTTATTACATACGGCGCATCACTATCCAGATTTCACCAGATACGATCCAAGATACAAGAGGACATGCGCCGCATCTATTTATGGAGTTACGCCGCATCTTCTGGCGGTGTACGAATATTCCTGAATATATTAATCTTGGACCCCACGCGAAGTTAAGTCAATGCGCCGCATCTACTTACTAGATGCGCCGCATCTTACCCTCAGACAGAAACTATAAATACCCCAAAAACCAGACGAATTAAGAGTTCCGAAGTTCGACAGAAGACCGAAGTACAGAAACCCTAGGACGAATTCAGACGAATAGGCAGCACAAGACACACCCAAACAAAGATACAAGAGCTGTAAGAAGGTGCTGCATGTGTTTAATTCTTTAAGTAGTTTTGTTTTATTGTGTTAGTAAACTTTAATTCATCAAGATTGGTGGCTTGTGTAATGTGACAACGGAAAGATTGCACTCCCTTAAATCTGCTTTCTCATTAATTAAAGTTTATATGTTGATGTCTTTGGTAACTTTTATTAGTGCATTGATAACCTCTGTGTCTAGCTGAGAGTTGATCGGGTCGCCATGCCTCTGCCCTCGCCTATTTATTAGATCGCCTATGCATTCTATCGTCTGTAGAAAAGTAGGAAGAAAGATAAATAGGATAGTCATAAGTAATCATTAAGGGTTTACTCGCCGATAAGATTAGAACCAACGAGAAAGGACTTAATCTCGGTGCGTTGCATCGAACTATACACTTCATATAAAACTAGCAATAAAACAAGTGACAAACTACTTATCTATCAGGACAGATCTTCTTATTGTCTCGAGTATTTATCTGTGTACGTGTGTGCTATTCGCTGATTCGTGCCTATTGGTTTAGTTTATTATTTAATTGCAACCAAATCGTGCCAGTCTCTCAGGCTGAACCCCCTTGCGTTAGAATAGGTTGTATAGCTAACTTAATTTATTAAAATACTGATTAGAATAACTAGATAATACGTTCCACTCTTAGTGATCGACACTCTACTTACCATTATATTCATACTGACCGGGTACACTGCTCGTTAAGTGTGTGTGTTATTGATAAGTCGGCTAAATATAAATTTAAAACTTGAGTAGGCATTAATACTGCTAAACCGCAACGACACATCGCACCGCATCATCCCTTAAACCCTTTTAATTCTCCATGGGTTGTTCCTTTCTCTTCTTCTAAACACGACTTAACATTTACAACGTCATTGCGTTCGTTATTCTCAGCATTGATCATGTTTTTATCGACGTCTTCATCATTCACCATATTACAGCCATGTCCCTTGACTTCATTATCATCATCTCAGACAATAGAGATAGCATTAACATGCTTGGTGATGGGAGTGTGACTTTCTTTCCTTACTAACACTTTTTCCGGAGTTTTGGTTTTGGTATATTCCTTCAATAAACTCATCATCTCCTCCATCTTCTCTTGCATCTCTTCTCGTTGTCTATAGACGGATTCTTATAATTTTGCCAATCTCTCAGAATGTGCCAACATATATTCTCTCATTCGAACTTCAAAATCGAGATTAAGTTCGCGGGGAGGCGAAGAAGGGCGTACGTATTTTCAAAAAGAATCCGCATTTTCCTTAAGAGGGGACTCGGAAAAAGGGATGAGTTTTTGGTTTGAGATGGAATTTACCGTTGCTTGATTGAAGTTTAACGGCTTCCTTCATTTTTCAAGTAGGTAATCGACCCTTTTTTCAAGTTCACAAAGTTTTTCTTCGGAAAGGTTGGAGATTTTGTCAAGAGATGAGATTGCATTAACCGTTTTGTCCAAATCACGAGGATCATCCCATTTTTCGTTACTATAAAAGGCCAATTCATCGATGATGTCCCATGATTCCTCCGCATTCTTCTTCTCGTAATTTACCTGCTGCCGCTTGGTCGATGGCTCACTTGGTTAGATAGTTGACATGATCGTAGAAAATTTGGATTTGAAGCAAAAGATCAATGCCATGATGAGGGACTTTTTGGATTAAGTCCTTGAAACGAGTCCACGCTTCGTAAAGAGTTTCACCTTGACGTTGTTGGAACATCAAGATGTCATTCCTTAGCTTGGTAGTTCTCCCCGGTGGGAAAAATTGAGCAAGGAAACGAGAAGTAAGATCATTCCAAGATGAGATAGATCCCGCGGGTAAACGCTCAAGCCAATGATTAGCTTGGTCGCGTAGAGAGAATTGGAAGAGATGCAAACGCATTGTCTCTTGAGTGGCAACATCAAGGTCTATGGAATCTACGATTTTTAAGAAATCCTTGAGATGTTGGTTTGGATCTTCGGAACGAAGTCCATGGAGTACGGTGGGTCTTGGTGTGGTTGGTCAATGGGGTCAAGGACGCCTTCATTCACCATGATGGCAAATGAAGAGAATTACAAAACAAAGGGCACAAAGAAAAGATAGACTACATGAAAGCTAATAAAAGGAAAATAAAATATCATTTGATAGGAATCTAGTGAGTAGACCTAAACGAGATAGAATTCGAACCTAAACTATTAACTATTCCCTGGCAGCGGCGCCAAAAAATTGATGTGAGAATTGCGAACCCTCGCAGAAAGTTTTACAATCCACTAGGTAGTGTACCTAACCGTTGTAGTGTAGTATAGGTAAGTCTCGGGGGATTGATCGTTCTCTAGGGAATAGTGTCATTAGGTCAAAATGTATGTCGAGATAGGTTTAGAGGTGAGGGATGATTCTTTTTGTATTTTTATATCTAGAAAGCAGGTAAAAATCTCGGGTTTTGAAAGAGTGGGCGGAATTAGTTACTAGTTAACTAACCCAAAACTACAATTAAACTAAAATTACTAACAACAAGAAAAAGTAAATTGGTGGTAACTCTTATGATAGGAAAAGCAATGTTCACTTAGACATCCTCACTCCCTAGTTATCTCCTACTAATTTGTCGAATTGTAACGTCCTTGTTTTAATTGAAGCATTGTATTCCTTAATATTGGTCGTGGGGAGGTGCCGAAGTCCCCAAATCTATGAACATTAGTCTCCCCTAAATCCCTTAAAGTCTATTAAGTTATCTAGGATCTACAAGTCGCAATTCATGCAATAAATACAACGAGGAAAACCAATAGTGCACTCTATGGTTGCGTTTTATAAGACGTTCAAGCTAATACATATAAGAACTTAGCCAATTTTCTTATCCTAACGCGAGGCAATCAATTAAATAAGAGACGACAAATCAATATTCAATAACTAGGTTTCGTTAGATCTAAGCAAACACTAATTAACTTAAGCTACCATGTTAAAGCAAAGAAAAGATAAACAAGTAATGAAACAATACATAGGCATATCGAATGATTAAAGGAATAACTTATCTTTAATGAAACATGAAGTTCAAGGGCTGTAAAAGCCTCACAAAAGCTACTAAAATCATCTAGATTATGCCTCTCTAAAGTGTTACACGAATTATGAAAACATACATAAGTATATATAGATTTACACTTGTGACGGCGTCACTTGCAAAGTGTGACGCCGTAAGCTCGCCTCCAATTAGGGTTTTGTCTTGTGCAAGTTGCCGTTGTGACGGCGTCGCTCAGGATGTCTGACGCCCTCATGTGATGTCTGACGTCGTCATGTGATGTCTGAAGCTGTCCCTTTGTAAATGTTCTGGGCCATCTTTTGTTAAATTTGTACTAAATCTTGGTCTTCAAATACACCTGACACCGTCAGGTTATAATGAATTCAGATTCATCTGAGGCGTCGCTTGTTAATTCTGAGCCAAAAATCCATCTTCAATTGCAAGTGACGGCGTCACGTTGTAGCTTGTGACGCCGTCAGATCTCCTTATCTGACAGAATTTGCGACATCACCATTTTCTTTACTTTTTGTCGATTCTAGCCCAAAACATGCCATTTTCCAAATTTTATGTCCCAAGTACCTAAATTGAAAAAAGAAATGATTTATGGCAATATTTGATCATATAATTACGATTTTGGCCTTAAATGACCCCTTTAAAAGGTACCAAAATAAATCCTCATCAATAACACGGATTACCTCCCGCGAAGCGCTAATTTTAGAGTCTTTAGCTCGACTCATTTGATTTAGAACGATTATGTGTTTGGGAAGAAGGGAGTTAGCTCTTCCCTTTGATCATTGAGGTTTTCTTCTTCATGGTAAAGTTTAAGTCTATGGCCATTGACAATAAAACTTTTACCGTCTTTCCGGTATAGTTCAACATACCCGGATATTAAAGTTTGTAAAGGTTAAGTAATATTGAACGATTATGTGTTGGGAAGAAGGGAGTTAGCTCTTGTACTGTTTTGTTGATCCCAGTTGAACACTTGATTGAATCCTTTAGCTTGTAAAGGTTAAGTAATATTGAATAAATCCAATACAACTTATGTAGAAACTGTCTTTGAGTATATTAAAGTTTATGCGAAATCTAAGGTTTAATCTTAAGAAGAACTTAACAATGAATATCAAACAAAACACTTCAATATTATTAATAATACGAATACTCAAAAGTATTAAGGTTTACAATCTTGAAGTTTTCTAAAGAATCACGTATCTATCTCTATGCCCTAGGACCTCCTTTTATAGACTAAGGAGTCATAGTCGGCTTACAATTACTTTCTATTCAAGATAACTCTCTATAGAATCTTTTCTATATTATCTAACCGACTATACAAGTTTATCTCATAAGCAGTACAAACTAAACACTCTAGCAGTTGTATCTTTAACTCTAGCAGCTTTAACTCTTCAGAACTAGTAAGTTTATACTAGCAGTACTAACTTTTCTTCTAGCAGCACTAACATACTTAGAGTATTTTTTTTTCAAGTTCAGTAGCAGTTGTAACTCTGAAAGCAGTTGTAACTCTGAACTGGCGGCAGTAACATTAAGTCTAGCAGTAGTAACCACTTAGTGTATTTTCTTGAACATCATCAGCAACACTAGCAGTAGTAAAATACACAAGCAGTTGTAATCTTTTTAACCAGCAGCAGTAATGACTTAGAGCATTTCCCATTAGCATTCTTAACCATACAAGCAGCAGTAACTCTAAAACCCAACATGTTTTTTCAAATATCCTCCCCTAAACTTGAAAAATCATCAAGTTTCTATCATAGCTTGAACAACCACTAAGAGGATGCTTCCAAACAATTAAGTCTGTTTGTTGTCCTTGGGTGCTAGAATCTTTTCCATCTTTTTAAGTAGTTGATAAGCTGTTTCATCATAAGGATATTGAAGTTGGAGTCTTCTCTTTCCATATAGCATCTGATGTACAATGTCCTTCTAATATTGTAAAGGATAATCCTTTTCTACAAGCATGTAGATTGTCATACCATGTACATCCAAAGCATGAACTCCACAAGACTGATAAATTTTCCATTGTAGAATTGTGTTGTGCTTTAAAGTTCTCCACTCCTCATCCTCATGATGTGGTTCAAACATCACTTTCAAGTATTTCCAGATGATTCTATCATAAATTTGCTCTGCCCTTTCATAACCAAACTTTCCTTTATACAGCTTCCATAGAGTCACCATATCTTCTCTATCAAAATGATGAACCATTTGTAGAAAGCTAACAAACCTCACAGATGTTCCATCAGCTCTCTTCATATCCCAATATGCTGTCTTACCATGTAATCTAGAAGTAAAAGCAATAATAGTGTAAAGCTACAAATCTAACCTTTATCACACTACTAAATAAGGTATAGGTGACACTCAATAAGAACTAGAAATATAGATGAGAAGAGTGATGTGGATCGTATGAGATAATATTAGCCGAATATTATTAAACTTGGAAAGAAAGGTAACACACAAACTTTGAGAACACACACACACACTCTCACCTATACTAAATAATGAGGCACACATGAAATGGAGGTGAGAGTGTCCTTATATAGGCACAAAGTGCCGCCCTAATGGCCTTTGCTTGGACTTTTGATGGGCTTTGTGTTGGACTTGGACTTTTACATATTACATGTACTTGTCTATTACATTCTAACATAGTCCAACACAAAGTCTTCATTCAGTATCCTATTGCATACATTCGACACACACTTACACAGTTAATACAAGATAAATGACCATCAATTTAACATATAATTTAAATGCTAACAATCTTCCCCTAAGGGATGGTCATTTCAATGATGCTCTTGGTGATAGGTCTTTTGTCTTTGATGTCTTGAACTTTGTGTGTCGATGTAGAATATTCTTCGTTCTTTGTTCCTTCACGCTATGCGATCTTCAAAGTATCGTCTTTTGGTTCATCTTTCCTTAATCAACATCTTCATGTACATTTGCGTCGTATCCTCCATCATACTCATACTTCTTGAACTTCATACTTATGTCATCCTTTCTTGATACATGAGCTGGTTCTTGACTTCTTGATTAGCTTTTTGACGTTGTCTTTAACACTTTGTCTTCAACTTGATCTTTTCGTCTTGAACTTTTTCACTTGAGCTTTGTTGAGGATGATCTTCATAAGTATGAGTATGAGGAGATGCAGATGTTGAGACATATGATGATGGTTGATGGACTTTTGTCAGTACCTGCATAAAACAGTTAGCAATAAATTATCAAGCGCTTACAGGTTCAGATTTCGAGATAGTTAACAGCATAGTGTGAAAGCTTTCTCAAATCTTAACCAAGGTCGTTCTGAATCGAATACCCCTGAAAGGGCTTACATAGACACACCGAAGTGCACCCACGATTCAGTGAGTCGCTGGAGATCACCCCACGCCTGTAGACCGTTTGAAGTACGTAATCATCATGATATAATTGGCAAGATCCGAAGATCTCATTAAGACTCTTGTACACCATGTGTCCTTATTGGTGAACATAGGTGTATTATATGGAAAGTGTTCCTAAGAGATCTTTTGATGAATCTCATGGCTCTAGACTCGATAATGTGCGTTTTGGTTTTTAGTAGTCGGAGGCATGGAGCAGAGTGCCACCTTTTCAATATCAACACATCTCGGAATGAGAGGCCGATAGATTATGCAGTGTTCTTCGTGAGAATAAAACAAATATCTTTTAAGAGATATCTGAGTGGCTAGGAGGGGTTTGTGCAGCGCGTCACTATGTCCATGACGTCTTGTCTTCAATATCAGTATCACCTTAGTGAATACCAATAACAGATGTATTGACCCGGTTTCTGCCCTAAGTTTTCATGGAGGGCTATTTCTTTTCACCCTTTCATTAAACTTTTTCTTTTTAATTTTTCAACCCCTTCTTTCTCTTTCTCATTTACTCCTTTTTACAATCATACCTAAGGACTTCTAATTCTAATCTATTGGAATTCTCCTTGGGTAGATCCCTCCGGCTCTGGCGGATCATAGGACATAACCTAACCATAATCACCTTATTACTCCATGATTATCCTAGATTTATTGATCACTTGTCATAAAACCTATTTGTGAAAATCTCTCAAAGTGTTTATGAATAAACACATTTTAGATAACACTTCGAGAGTTTTGAATTTTCTGAAATACTCCCCCATCACATGTGCTCATGCATTTTTAAGATAAATTTGCACATGTTGGGTAGAGTTTAGACATTTGAAATGATTGATTTTCAGTTGATATGACCTTTGCGAGACATGTTTACATCACTAGTCAGACTAGCTTGAAATTATTACCCGTCCCGGTCATATCAAAAGATTATCTCTCGAATTGGTACATTCTACTCAGACAAGTCCTTTGCGAGACACGTTTACATCACTGGATAACCAGCTTGAAATTATTACCCGTCCCGGACAAGTCTTTTCGATTACGGACATTTAATTTTTCGTCAATTTGAGGGTTCATGCTGAGTCGAGCTCTTTTGAGATTCAATCCACGATCTTTAAACATTTTTTATCACATTTTAATCACGTCTTCTCCCCCTCAAAAATAGCATGTAGTGATATTTTTGATATCAACTGATTAAATGAGAGCTTTTTGGAGAGATAGACGGATCATTTTAGCATGATTTGGAACATTTTGTTTTTTCTTTTTATACTCCCCCTTAAATAAAGCATATTTTTTTAAACATTTGAGTTTAAAATCAATTTAAGGGTATAGAGGGAGTTTTCTTTTTGAAGGATCTTGAGCACAGAATTTGGAGAAAGATTGTGAAAAATCTTTTTGAAAAATCTTTTCTTTTGCCATTAACAATGCGAGTCCTGATCTGAAATAATCAGAAGTCATCAATGTAGCGCGGGTTTCGTACTGAAATATACGAAAGCCGTCATTTAAGTGCGGGTTTCGTACTGAAGTATACGAAAGCCATCATTTAAGTGCGGGTTTCGTACTGAAGTATACGAAAGCCATAGTGAAGAAAATCTTGAGAAACGACATGTTTTGGGAAAATTTTAAATGAACTCTCGCTCAAGCATCTATACATGTCCGTATCATTGTTGAATGACATTTCTAGATACGTACAGAATATCGATTATACGAGAGACATGTCGGAGAAGAATATTTTTGGATTTTTGATTTTATATTGTTTTTGTATTTTTGAAAATTTTCTATTTTTATATTTTGTTTTTGTTGGTTTTTCAAATTTTGTATTTTGTTTTTTTCAAAAATATTTACAGCGAAGCTTTTTGAGATAAAATTCAAGAAGTTTCGAGAAGACTTTCTAACTCTTCGGGAGTTAGGCTTCGCATGCCAATTTGTCAAAATAAGTTATCAAACCTCTCTTTTGGAAGGGCTTTAGTAAATAGATCGGCGAGTTGGTATTCAGTCTTCACGAAAAATAATTCAACAGTACCATTTTCAATGTATTCCTTTATGAAGTGATTGCGGACTCTAATATGCTTGGTTTTCGAGTGTTGCACTGGATTGCACGAGATGGCTATGGCACTTTTCGAGTCACAATACAAAGGTATGCGGTCGAAAGAGAAGCCATAATCTGTGAGCTGTGTGCTCATCCATAGAACTTGGGCACAGCACGCAAATAGAGATACACACTCGGCTTCTGTGGTTGATAGTGCAATGCAGTCTTGTTTCCTTGATGACCAGCCTACTAGCTTTTTTCCCAAAAATTGTGCTCCGCCGGATGTACTTTTTGCTGTAACTTGACAACCGGCATGGTCTGCATCTGAAAATGCTATTAGTGTAAACTCCGAATCCTTCGGATACCAAAAGTCCCATGTTAATGGTTCTTCGAAGGTATCGAAAGATCCGTTTAACCTCTTAGAGGTGCAGTTCGGTAGGCTTTGCCTGAAACCGTGCTAATAAACAGACATCAAAATGAATATCGGGTCGACTAGCTGTTAGATACATGAGAGAACCAATCATGCTCTGATATTTCTTCGGATCCATGGGTTTCCCATGTAAATCAGCACCTATTTTGGGTGAAGTGACCACTGGTGTACCAACAGAGTCACAATTTTCCATTCCATGTTTTTGCAAAATCTCAATTGTATATTTAGCTTGATTTATAAAAATACCACGTGGGGATTGATGAATTTGTAATCCCAGAAAGAATTTTAGTTCCCCCATCATGGACATTTCAAATTAGCTTTTCATGAGATTTTCAAAATGTTTTGAATGTTTCGGATTAGTGGACCCAAAGATAATGTCATCCATGTAAATCTGAACAATCAAAATGTCATCTTTGAATTTTTTAGTAAACAAGGTCGGGTCAATTGTTCCTTTGGTGAAATTGTTTTGCAGCAAGAAAGATGATAGTTCATCATACCACGCCCTTGGGGCTTGTTTCAAACCATAGATATCTTTCTTTAGCTTGTAGACGTAGTCTGGATGATCTTTGTCAACGAATCCGTCTGGCTGACTCACGTACACCTCTTCTTTTGGAGTTCCATTCAAGAATGCTGTCGTGATATCCATCTGATAGACCGTGATGTTTTTGTGAGCTGCATATGCTAAGAAAATCCTGACTGCTTCAAGTCTTGCTACAGGCGCGAATGACTCTTCAAAATCTATCCCCTCTTCCTGTCTAAATCCCTTGGCCACGAGATGAGTTTTGTTGCGAATTACAGTAATTTCTTCATCCTTTTTGTTCTTCCATAACCACTTAAGATCAATAACAAGTTTGTCAATTGGTCTTGGCACTAAATCCCAAGTGTCACGTAATTGATATTGGAGAAGTTCTTCCTGCATCGCTTCAATCCAAGCATTATCTGTCATCGCCTCCTGAATGTTCTTTGGCTATTTTAGACTGACGGAGCAGGCAAAGATGCACATATCGGAATCGGTGGCTAGTTGTTTTCTCGTCTGAACTGGCCGTGAAGGTTTACCAATTACTTGTTCTATTGGATGGTCTTTTGTCCACTGTAACGTGGAAGGGTACCTTGGATTTGACGAATGCATGTCAGATGGTTCATGTAACCAAGAAGATGATTCAGCAGAATCCGTTGTGAATGGGTTTTCGAATGGTTCTTCTTCTAACACAGCATCGTTATGTTGTTGTTCTTCTTGAATTAGGGTATTGTGGTTTTGCTCGTCAACTCTGGGTAGAACAATCTCAATTACTGGAGTTGCAGGAGTAGATGTTGATGACGTTGAGGGAGTTCGTGCGTCAGCTTCGACTGTTGTGGATGCATCTTGTGGTTGTGGTGGTGGTTGATGTTGTTGAGCGGGTGCAACAGAACGTTGTTGTGATGCATTTGTCGAAGCTCCACCATAGTATTCATCATACATAAACTCGAAGAAAGTGTCCCGTTCTTGATTTGTTGGTTTGTCAGTATTAGTTGACTGAGCTCCTTGGGGTACGAGTCCTGAACTGATATGTCCAGAAGTTTGAACGTTTGGTGCGGGTCCTAATCTGGTATGATTAGAAGCCATCGGGTTAAGCGCGGGTTCTAGAGCGAGTCTCTCAGAAGCCATATGTGAAATCTCGCCAAACTTCACATTCATCGTCTCCATAATCCTCTTAGTTCTCCTGTTATACACCCTGAATGCCCTCCAGTTTTCTGAATAACCAATGAAGATTCCAATATCACCCTTAGCTTTCAGCTTCCCCAGATCTTCTCTGTCGTTCATAGAATAGCACAAAGCACCAAATACATGAAGGTAAGAGATGTCGGGTTTTCTGTTGTTCACTAGCTCATATGGGGTTTTATTGAATCTTGGATGGGTAAGGGATCGATTCTGAGTGAAACAAATAGTGGCAACAACATCAGCCCATAAGAATAACGGTGCACTAGAATAAATCAGCATTGTGCGAGCAACTTCCACAAGAGTTTAATTTCTTCTTTCAACTAACCCATTCTGCTGTGGAGTTCTAACAACTGATGTCTGGTAAGTGATTCCAGTATCTTCAAAGTAAGTTCTTAACTCCTGGTTAGTGAATTCCGTGCCATTGTCTGTTCTTACGATCCTTACTGGAGCTTGAAGTAAGACTTGAATTCGCTTCAGAAAGGTGATGATGATGCCTGGTGCTTCGTCTTTTGACCTCAGAAACTTTACCCATGTATATCTTGAATAGTTATCGACAATAACAAGAATATACTTCTTTCCATTAATGCTTTCAACTCTCATTGGGCCACATAAGTCCATATGCAACAAATGTAACTTGTCTACCGAACTGGGTACGGTTTTGGGTTTGTATGTTGCCCTTTTGCTTTTGCCTTGCTCACAGGATGGACATAAGTGATCTTTGGTGAATTTGAACTTTGGGGGACCGGTGACGATGTTGTCTTTGGCAAGCTTGGTTAAGGTGTCGAAGTTGAGATGGGATAATCGTCTGTGCCACAACCAGGACTTTGTTTTGCATGCTCTTGTCATTAGACAAATTGGTGATGAAGAGGCCATTTGGTTGATGTCGATAGCATAAAGATTGGTGCCACGATTTTCGGTTAAGAGATCATCTCGAATCAAATTCCTAACGAAGCATGTGTTTCTCCTAAATGCAACCTCTAAATCTGCATCGCAAAACTGCCTGACTGAAAATAGATTGTGTCCCAATCCTTCGACGTAGTAAACCCGAGTGATTAAGAAGTTTCCAAACTGAAGATCTCCATAACCCATAATAGTTCCTACATGATCATTTCCAAAGCGAACAGTTCCTATGAACTTCCATACAAAGTTGATCAACAGCTTTAGATTCCCGGTCATGTGCCTGGAGCAACCCGGGTCGACGATCCAAAGACATATTTCGATAACCTACCAATAATAGAAGATTGTGCATTTGGAAACCGTTTATCATTTGGTTCCATGGGGTTAGGGGTAACAGACGAATCACACTCATAGAAGGTTTCTTCTTGTTCTTTTGGAACCTTTTTTAATTTACCATTCACTAGTATGAATTGTCTACCCGTTGGTTTCCATATGCACAACTTAAGATAGTTCCTAGGCAATATTCTACTAATGGTTTTCCTAGATTTTGCAATAAGTCTTTCTGTTTCTTGTCTCTCAATGATTTCATCAAGAAGTTCATTTTCACGTTTTGAAAAATCTGCTTTCAACTGTTTCTTTTCTTTTTCAAGATCAAAACAAGTTGATTTTTGTTTAGAAAGTTGGTTTTTCAAATCAGAGACTTCCGTGTTCAAGGATTTGATTTTCATGTTTAAATTCACATCGAGTGTGTCAAACTTGATTTGCAATTGTTTTTCTCTTGAAACAGAATTTCGATAACCAATTTCTAATTCTAACTGTCGTTGTTTATTAAATTCAAAAGCTTTTTCATTTTCCTTATACCTCTTAAGCTCAGTGGTCAATTTCACATTCGCGGCCTTAACATCGCGATTGACCTTTTTGACCTTATCAATTTCAATACTAAAGTTTTGTAATAATGATTCAAATAACGCACGTGTTTCCTCATCATTCTCAGTATGCTGTGACTCGAAGCCTTCATTAGGATCCATATCTGGAGTTGCCAAATTAGTATTGCTAAAACTTGGTGTGTCCATATATGTATCATAAGTGGGTGCTGGAGTCGCAGGATGCTGTTCATTCTGAGGTGACATATCAAATATTTCATTATTGGGACATGTAGCATATGATGATACCTCAGAGACTCATTGATATCATAAGCAGGAGGTGCTTTAGAATCCGTGTCATAATTAGCCTCCTGAAGATTTGTCATGAAAATGCAGTTGGCATCAATGTCTTCAAGGTCTTCCATATCATTTAATAAGAGCCATAAAGTCATTCTCTTCTGCACTCAACTGTAACCCAGCCGTTTCCTTCTGTGCCAACAGCAATGCTTTCTGTAGATAAGCTGGATATTTCGTTTTTGGCTAGGTGGGACAGTTCCTTTCCATGTGACCAATTCCCTGACAGTTGAAACACTTTAACAGATTAACCTGATTCACATTCCCATAATTCCCAACAACTGGAGCAGCAACATTCCCAATATGATTTCCAACATTCTGACCCATCTGATTTCCAACAACTTGGCCCATCTGATTCCCTGCATACTGACCTATCTGATTTTCTCCAAAATGCCCTGCATTCTGATTACCCATCTGATATCTAGGAGCATATTCCTGCTGATTCCCATAACCTCCAACCATTTTTCCTTGTTGTCCCATGTTGAAACTCGACTGTGCAATTTGCCTGTTGTGAGTGTTCGATGAAATCCTTTGGTTGTTGTTAGTGGGTGTAGAGTAGCGTCCTTGTAATGCCTTTGATAGTAAAGCAAATGCTTGTGTCATAGCAGCAAGAGTTTCATCATTGTCAGTAAATTATAGTTCTTGGAATTGTGGGTTTTGTTGTTGTGGAATGACTTGTTGTTGTTGTGGGTAGAATGGTTGTTTTGGTACATATTGTTGTTGCATGAAATTCAGAGTGGGGGTTGATGATGATGGTTGTGTGTTCACTGTTACAGGTGTTGGTGTCTGAGCAATCAATGCAAGAGGATCATGTTGCTTAGCTAACTTCTCTTTCCTTACTTCATCTGCCTCTTTCTGGTTTTGCTTTAGGAAATCATAGAACTGATCATAGTTCACCTGATGAAGGTCCTTTGTTTGGTTAACAATTGTGACAAATCGTCCCCATTCTTCTGGTAAGTTGTTGATGAACTTGATGTTTTGGACAATTTGCCTTGGTGTCAACTTGTTTCTGATGAGCTCGTTCATGAGAGTGCAAAACCTGGTGTAATAGTATTCAATGGGTTCCGCTGTGGTGGATGTGAACTTTTCCCATTCAGTTAGAAGCTTGTTTTCAACATCTTGTTGTCCAATTTCTGTGCCATGACAAAGCCTTCTAACTCTCTCCCACATATCATAAGCAGTTTCACAACTGTCAACAGCAGCAAATATTTCTAGTGGTAAACCAAGTTGAATTAAGTGCATTGCTAAGTCATCAGCTGCAATTTGCTTCCTATCCTCTTCTGTGTATTCATGTTCATATTGATCACGATAGTACGGTGGTGTGGGAGGTGTTCCATTTGGATCCCCAAGGTCTAGAACTTGACGAGGCTTGAATGGTCCTTCCTTGATGGATTTGAGCATGAGTTTACCTAGACCATCTAGTTTAGTTTTGATGTAGCGAAGCATACGACTTGTCCATGGAAGATAACCACCTTTTTCTAGCATCGGAGGACGGTTTTCTGCACCGGCTGCATCGATGTCTTGTTGAGTTGCCATTGATGATGTTGTATGATAAAGTTGATGCAGGATCGTTGCAATGAAATATGAGTTGTGGTTGTTGAAGGTTAAACTCAGTTGTTGTGAAGTCTTGGTTCTTTGCTGAAGGTCGTTTGAGGTTGCTTGTAATTTAGATAAACTATGACAATTTAGATAAACGTAGCAATTTATATAAAGTTACTAAATTTGACAAGACTATAATTTAGACAAGATCAAAAGTTCACAAATTCGACAAAGTTATGTAAATTACAATTTAGATAAGACCATAATTTCTATAGAAATCTTAATTTAGACAAAAGTTATACAAATTTTGGCAAAATTTCAATTTATATAGAAATATGCAATTTATATAAATTTGCAATTTATATAAAAGATCTAACTAATTTATACAAATTAGTAGATATAGCCCTTTTCGAAGTATTCGTCACACTTATACAAGCGAGAGAATACCGAGTTCACGTTTGATGTTCTGGCAATTAAATGCAAATCTAAGTTAGATAAGTTTATTAAGTTGCGACAAATTTCTAACAATTGCGATAGAGAACCCAAGTTGATAATTGCGATAGCCTCTTAATCCAGAATTGCGATAAGAATCCTTGAATACAATTGAGATAGACAGCCCAACAATTGCGATAAGATTCACTTGGGACAATTGCGATAGATTCACTTGGGACAATTGCGATAAGTCCACTTTAACCAGAATTACAATAGACTATTCCAGGCCAGAATTGCGATAGATTGCTATGTCCAGATTTGCGATAGACTGCTATTTCCATATTTGCGATAAAAATCTATTGCCAGATTTGCGATAATTTTCCTTGCGTCCACAATTTCTATAGAAATTATACAATTTCTATAGAATTTCACAATTCCTATAAACCCTCTTTTATAGAAATTCTTACACAAGAATTCCTATAAACCCCTTTTTATCTAAATTCTTATACAAGAAAGTAGATAAATCGCAAGATGAAGAAGCTCCAAATAACGCAACCTTTGTAGTTTTTTCTCGATCAAAAACACTTCAAACGTCTCAAATAACTTATAAAGCTAACACCTTTCGTCGCCAATATGTTATAGAACTACTTTTTCGACACAAAGATTAACTTTTTTAACACCAAAACTAACAAAACTCACGTAAAATCTATAAAAACTACAACCTTTAACTTTAAAACTTGCGTAAAAATCAAAGAAAAAACACAAAAGTTCACGTTTTTATTAACAAAAAACGCAACTTTTGTTTGCTTTGATAAAAACCGAACACAACTTTATCCTATTTCGATGTTTGGCATGTTGATACCACTTGTTATGACTTTATCACTTATAAAGCTATGAACTAATCTTTATCACACAAACTAAACTATACGTGACACTCAAGAAGATAAAGAAGAGATAGATGAGAGATGTGGATCATATGTATTAACTCGACTGGAAATATATTAGCTTGAGAAGAAAGCAAATACAAAACAAAAACTTAGAGACTACACACACTCTCACCTATGCTAGACAATGAGGCACACATGAAATGGAGGTGGGAGTGTCCTTATATAGGCACAAAGTGCCGCCCTAATGGCCTTTGCTTGGGCTTTTGATGGGCTTTGTGTTGGACTTGGAGTTTTACATATTACATGGACTTATCTATTACATTCTAACATAGTCCAACACAAAGCCTTCATTCACTATCCTATTGCATACATTCGACACACACTTACACAGTTAATACAAGATAAATGACCATCACTTTAACATATAATTTAAATGCTAACAAATAGGTTGTTTGATACTGAGAGGAACTGCATCCATGACTTCTTCTTCATTGACTAATGCAATTTCTATATGAGCCTGCATTTGTACTTCATCATTTTCATTTTCTACATCAGCTTCATCTTTTTGCTCACTCTGCTCTTGCTCTGTTTCTTGCTCTGTTTCTGCCTTTTGTTCAGACTTTTGCTTTTTGCTACTCTTCTTAACTAGCTCTTCTCCTGCTCTTTTAAAACTAGAGCTTTCTTCTTTCTTTTCAGCACTACCCTCCACTACTTCAGTATTCGTAGGCACAAAGCTGCTTATCTCTCTTTTTGCAGATTCGTAGGCCTTGGTGGGTGGTTTATTCATTTTAGCCTTTAATCTTTCTGCAGCATTAAAATTTCTTCTTTTGTTCAAAGAACTCTTTTAGCAACCTAGCCCTTTCATCAATTGTATATTGTTCTTGCTCTTCATGTTGAAGTTTCTGAGCAAGTTACCAATCAGCATCACATTGGGCTCTTTCATCATCCCATTCATTAATCAGTGCTAATCTTTGAGCTTCTTTGTCAGCTGCAAATCTTCTTTGTTCTGCAATAATTTTATTCTCCTCTTCAAATTTAGCAGCTAATTTTTCTACAACCTCAACATCAAGTTGAATTTGCTTTACTTTAGAAAGTGGTTTCTCCATAGGCTCTTCAGCAAGTATATCTTTGCCTTTGCCTTTGTCTTGTGGAGGTGGTTGTGTAGCTTTTGGTGTAGAAGATGGCTCTTTTATTACAACACCTTTGATTGATGGTTTGGATGTCTTCAATTCAATCATTGCATGAGCTAAAATGCTCTCATCATCCATAACCTCAGTAGTAGAAACTCCATCTTTATCAGCAGTAGTAACTTCTGGTGTGGCAGTAGAAACTTTTGTACTAGCAGCAGTAAGTTGCTCACTAGCAGCACTAACATCTTTACCAGCAGCACTATCTACTTTAGCAACACTATTCATAACCACTTCATTCCCTTGAGTATCAACAACCACATACTCATTTTCCTCACTCTCTGCACCAAATTCAGCACCCTCATTAATCTTAGCCTCCCCTGAAGCTTGGCTTTCATTCCTCCCCTGCTTGGGAGCATCCTCCCCCAAACTAATAGCTTCAGAAGATCTAACCCTTTGAGCTGTGCCCACCTTATGTACTCTTTTAAGTTTTACAGTTTGATGTGCGTGTCGTTGTGTTCAAGTTTTAAAATTTATAAACACGATTTATCCAATTCTCTAATCACACATACGAGCAAGTATACTCGTCCGTGGTAGTAAAGGGGGGTAAGTCGAGATCGTCCCAAGGGAATTGGGGTTGAGGTTTAGTAAATAAGTTTTAGCAAAATGGAGTGTCAATCCAATTTGAAGCAAATTCTAAAAACAAGCAAGGTTCAATCAATCAAAAACTAATATACTTGTGTGTAGGTTCCATGACAATTGTTTAGAGTAACCAATCAAGTTGGGTGTTACTTGTAATGATGCACAACTTAAAATGAATGATTCTCAATCTATGGTTTTTGTCATGAGAAATCATATCTAAGAATTCAATTCTCCTAGTTAACTCCTTTTGGCCATTATTAACTATTACGATAATTCTATTAAGTCCTTTTTGTTGTTTGAAAGCATGTCTTATCTCAAGAATTCCTACGAATCCTTTCGGCCTTTTTCGTGATGAAATCGTTTCCAAATCCATTTTAATGAGTTAAGGTGTTGCTTGTCACACACCACAATCCATACTAATTCGTGCACTAACTTTTTGGAATAAAAACATAAAGAAAACTCCTTTCGGCCTTGTGAATCTTTGAAAATGTTTTCACCAACCAATTAAGCAAGATTAGATTTTATCTCAACAAACTCATAAAACAAGATATGTTTTCATGCATCACTATGATAAGATTACTCCAACAATTGTCACATCATCCACACACAAGTATAACTAAATTACTCCATAACAATCATAACCAAACACAAATAATTAACCAAACTTTCATTCATCATATAGTAAAAGTAAAAGTAGTTCATGATAACTCAACAAGAAATACCTATCAAGGAATTACAAGAACTAGAATTGTGGAACTATAGCAATCCACACTCCTCCAATCGCCTATTATCACAAGTAAACAACTCCACACACGGACGCAACTCTTGAGACTCGAACTCAAGATCTCCTGGACGTTTTTACAGCAACTACAAGCTTTTGGGCAATAATAATAATAGTGGTGTAGCTTTCTTAGGTTATGTCACTTCCCCAAAAAAACTCCCTTTGTAAATTAACCAAGGGTTCCTTAAATAAGTGAGGAAACCCTTCTTATCCAAGTAAAAACGTCCCATATGATTTAACAGCTGAGAAATGATAAGCCTTAATGATTATGGGGCTTAAATTCACCATTTAATGCAACTTTGTAACTTCAGTGTTGGCCAACCGATCGGTATTTGGCTCCTACCGATCGGTTGGAGCTCTCGGTGTTTCCAACTTCACTCCATCCGAATCGGATGCGGGCAGCAACCGATCGGATGGATGATCATGCCATGCAATTTTATTTTCTTTTATTCATTTCTCGTTACGTGCTTGATCCTTCTCTGTACCATTGATTTCCTTCATAGAACTTGATTTTTTTCTTGATATATTAAGCATAGAAGTCTTGGTCTAATCAATTCTTTAAAGTATCATGTGGTTTCTTTCTCGTAACTCTCCTTATGTGCATAATCTCTTCATTTCTTCGTGTTTTCCTCCACTTTTCCTGTACTCGGCTATATTTACTTGCATACACACTTTTTCATCATTTAGCAACAAATACATGCAAATATATCCAAATATGATGCACAAAACTAACAATAACGCACCTAAAAACATGTTAGATTTAAGCGTTATCACAGTTCTTGATTTTTTGATAGCTTCTAAGAACCTAACCCTTCTTTTCAAAGCTTTAATTTCACCAACTTGAGAAGCAGTCAGTTGTTGTAGATCAAGAACTTGTGCAGATAGTTTGGTACAAGTTTTCATCAATTCATTAATAAGTTCAATTCTATCCTCACCACGTCGGCTTGTGTTACCTAGCCCGATAGGTGGATCATTGGAAATGTTAAGCTCAGCCTCAACCCTAGGTTGAGCATCTGAACCCCCCATATTTGCCATTTGACTGGGTCCTTCACCTGAATCAGTTTCATGGGAACCAGACTCATTAGAAGTTGTATTGGTTTGGGTCTTATTGATGGTACCACTGGCATGTGTTGCTTCTAAGCTAGTCATAGTAGTGGCAGCCCTTACCAACATGTCATTCTCCAGACCAATGACAGCCTCATCTGCAACAATGTGAGTAGGACCACTAGCCTGAGGTAGCTCAGTGTTCAGTAAATGATTCCTAGGTTTGTATGTCTTTTTAGGTTGTTGTGATGATGATGCCAAAAGTGTGGGTATGTGATGGGTGATAGCTGGGATTGCTGAACCTTCACCCTGAATTTGTCTGGCAAGTTCCAAAATTGTAGGAAACAATGGTGTAACTGTGCCTGAAAAATCTTTTCCATCCCTCCTCATGTTAGTGAAAACATTTTTAGTAAGAGATGGAGTGGGATAAAATCTTTTATGAATTTTCTTATTAACAAACTGATTGTCAAAAAAGAGTTGTAAAAACCTTGGATAGATAAAATATTTGCTTGAAGAACTATCCAAGTTCTTAACCATGCTGTCAAAAATTAATTTAGAAAAATTAAATCTTTGATCATTTTTGATCAGCCAAACAAATTATAGCAGATGCCAAATTGCTACTAAATTCGTTCCAACCAGTGGTCTTTGGACTAAGACACACTAAGACAGTATGGATTAAGAATTTCCACTGATGAGAGAAGTTTCCTTTATAAAATTTTAAAGCATCAGTTTTCCTCTCATATCCCATCAATGAAAGATTTTCAAAAATTAGTGTTTGGAAGATTCTCAATACCATTAGCATCTCCTAGATGAAGATCTCTTCTAATTGATGTCTCAGTAATGAGTATCTTCTGTCTATCTTCAAGGGCATGAATTTGTACTTCCCCATTATGAGTTTCGACCTTAGCATATGACCAAAACTGTATAATGTTGGAAATATATAAAGTAGGTTTTACTGTTAAAGCAAATCTTATACAACTTGTATTAAGAAAATCAATGATTTCAGTAAAATCTACAAACTCGTTAGACATTTCTAAATATGCAACATTATTGTGTGGTTCGGTAAAAGTTAAGTTCGACATGATGATTTGATTTGGGGTTTTTTTTTATTTGAATATAAAAACTGAAATAGGGCTTGGATGAGAGTGAATTATGTGCGCGTGAAAGTGATTATGTGAATCAATTGGGGATTTATACCCTTAAGTGAAAAGTTACATAACCATACCCTGCACTCTCAACCATAGCAGCAGAAACCTAGCTGTACTAAGTTAGACTTAGCAGCACTAACTTTTAACAAAAACAATTTCACAACAGTATTTTCCCAATATCTTTAAAAACAATACTGCACCCAGATATTTTGAAGGGATTAAGTGTAAAGGAAGACACTTAATCATTTTTGGTTGCTTTTAATCTCTGGTTGTGTGAGAACCAATGATGTCAGTATAAATACTGCCTGTAATCAGATAGACTCATTAAAAGAGCCTTCTTGACAGGGTTTCCAGCTCGTGGCAAGTGTTGCCTCTAACACAAATGCATTAGATTCACTTTTGCTCGCTGTTCTCTATACCAGATGTCCTTGGGCTAACTCATTATACTAAGGAAAGTATAAAATGGTAAAGAGTGAGTTAGTTCAGTTACTATCTGACTAACTATGCCATCAATACATGTTCAACATATCATAAAGTGATTTCAAGAAAGAGATTTTAAAGAACTTCCTAACTCAGGTGTAAACCTTTGTCAAGAGATTCCCAAATCCATTCTATCATTACTCAGATGCACCACAGCAAACAAATCACCACTTTGCTTCTCACACACCATCAATACCAATCATATTGCTTGCTTAACCTGCAAATGCGAGTCCAAAACCAAGAAAAATTCAAGCAATAACATTATACAACATCTAATTATACTCAGTAGCTGTTCAGAAAAACTAGCAGTATTAACTAGCAGTTCTAAGTATAACTAGCAGCTCTAAGTATAATTAGCAGCATTATCACAGCAGTTTTAAGTACACTAGCAACACTAAGTATACTTAGCAGCAGACACAATTTATTGACCTAATAACAGTACTAATCCTTTCAAAACTTTACAAAAAGAGACAAAGAGATAAGAATTTTTCAAAGATTTATCATTCCAATATTGACAACCAAAAATTGAAATCTACCCACATCAAAAGCTTTTGTGAGCAAATCTGCAACATTATTATCAGTATGAATTTTAACAATTTTAATTAACTTCTTTTCATAACAATCTCTTATAAAATGATGTCTTATCTCAATATGTTTTGTTTTTGAGTGATAAACAGGATTTCTTATAATGCACATAGTACTGCTATTATCAATATATATTTTAGTATGCATAAAATTGTACCCATAATCCAGCAATTGATTCTGAATCCAGAGCACTTGTCCATAGCAACTTGAAGCAGCCACATAATCAGCTTCTATTGTGGAATTAGCATCCATAGTTTGTTTCTTGCACTGCCGTGAAATCAACCTATATCCCAAAAACTGACAACCTCCTATTTTTGATTTTCTATCCAAGCTAGCTCCAGCATAGTCACTATCAGTGTATGAAACCAAGTCAAAAGGTGAATCTTTTGGATACCAAAGGCCTAACTTGGGTTGACCTTTCAAATATCTTAAAATTCTTTTCACAGCATAAAGATTTGAAACTTTTGGTGTGACTTGATATCTTGCACAGGCACTCAATGCAAACATAATGTTAGGTCTTGAAGCAGTAAGATACATCAATGAACCAATCATTGATCTCTATAAATGAACATCAACTTCTTCACCATCTTCATCTTTGAGCAAGGGCTTGGAAGTTTCCATAGTTTTCTTTGCAGGCTTCACATCAGTAAACCCAAACTTCTTCAAAATTTCAGCTACATACTTATCTTGACTGATAAATATGCCATCCTCCTTTTGCTTGACTTGTAACCTTAAGGAGAATGTTAGTTCACCCATTGAACTCATCTGAAATCTTTCATGCATTAGCTTCTCAAATTCAACACATAAAACCTTGTTTGTTGATCCAAAGATGATATCATCAACATAAACTTGAACTAACAAGATATCATCTTTGTGTCTTCTGATAAACAAAGTTTTATCAATCTTCCCTGTATAAAAACCATTATCCAACAAGTATGTTGACAATGTGTCATACCAAGCTCTAGGAGCTTGATGTAAACCATATAGTGCCTTCTCCACCTTGTAAACCTTGTTAGGAAAATTAGGATCTTCAAAACCAGGTGGTTGTGTGACATAAACTTCTTCTTCAATAGTCCCATACAGAATAGCACTTTTTACATCCATTTGATACACTACAAAGTCTTTGTATGAAGCATAGGCCAAGAATAATCTTATAGCTTCTATTCTTGCAACTGGAGCAGATACTTCATCATAATCAATACCTTCTTCGTGAGTGTATCCTTGAGCTACTAACCTTTCCTTGTTTCTAATCACAATGCATCTTTCATCCTTTTTGCATCTAAAAACCCACTTAGTACCAATTGCCCTCTTCCCATTAGGCAAATCTACCAAAGTCCAAACTTCCTGAAGCTTGAATTGTAGAAGTTCTTCTTGCATAGCTTCGACCCAGCTTGGATCCTGTAATGCTTTATAAGCATTCTTGGGTTCTATTTGTGATAGAAAACAAGCAAACAAACAGTTTTGAAGGTCTTTGTGACTGTTTCTTTGATGAAGGGATCTAGCAAAGAAACCTTGTTCCTTCAAATCCTTTATCATTTGTCTTGTTTGAACAGCAGATTTTGGCTCCCCAATGATTTGTTCCTTAGGATGATTCTTGTGAATTCTTGTAGTTGGAATAGGACTAACAGGAACTTCATCTTTCATATTGGTTAAGTCAGCCTCTGCACCAAGTACATCATCATCAGTATCAGGATATATTTCTTCCAATGCAGGCATGTTTGGATCATTTGGATATTCATCATCATCAAAAGATATGCCTTCCTTGTCACCAACATTAACACTTGGCTTAGTAGTATTAACAGAGTTAGTACTGCTAGTGTTAATTTCTTCATTGGCAGCATTAATACTTGACTTAGCAGTATTAACAGAGTTAGTACTGCTAGTGTTAATTTCTTTATTAGCAACATTATCTGATACATCTTCCTTTTCTTGTTCATTAGTCTGCTTTTCTTCATTAACCACTTTATCATCATCAGAAGATTTTACACCATCTTCTTTATCATATTTTGGATCTTCAGCAAGATCATCTTCTTGTGAACTTTTTGACTCTTGGGTTGAGAAAGGTGGATCAGCAGTCCAAATAGGCAGCAAAATATAATCTTTTCCAGGTCTTGTCTCCTTACCAGCTTGACCTGCATCATTACTTGCTTTTGTACCTGCAAAATTGTTAGACTCGGTACCAGCAACAACTGACTCATAATTCATAGTTTTGGTAAGTGAATCAATATCAAACAGCCAGTTTGGTCCACTCCCTACGACATTAGGTGTACTCTCACTAAACCTAAAATGCAAGTTCTCTTCCACTTTTCTGGTCCTACTATTGAACACTCTAAAAGCTTTGCTATTCATTGAGTATCCAACAAAAAATCCTTCTTCAGCCTTGCCATCAAACTTGCCTAAGTGATCTATGGTATTCAAGATAGTAACAGGACACCCAAATGGTCTTAAGAAATCTAGCAATGGTTTTCTACCATGTAAAAGTTCATAAGAGGCTTAAATACTTTACTTCTATTCTGCATATAGCAAGCAGTATTAACTGCTTCTGCCCAAAAAGTAGTAGGTAATTTGGAAACAGTTAACGTTGGTCTAGCACCCTCAATAAGTGTCCTATTCCTCCTCTCAGCAACTCAATTTTGTTGAGGAGTTCTAGCTACACTATACTGGCTCTCAATACCTTTCATCTCACAAAACTGGTTCATATCCCTATTTTTGAACTCAGTTCCATTGTCACATCTTATCACTTTAACCTTATGGTTAACTAGGTTTTCTATCTTGGTTATAAAAGCCTTAAGAATGCTACTGGTTTCATCCTTAGTTGCTAAAAAGAAAACCCAAGTAAACCTACTATAATCATCTGTGACAACTAGGCAATATATCTTTTTCATCAAACTTTTCACAAATGTTGGTCCAAATAAATCCTTGTGCAACATATGTAAATGCTGATTTATAGAGTTCACTGCTTTGGGCTTACAAGAAGCTCTGTGTTGTTTTCCCTTCTAACAAGCAACACATATTTCAGTATTTTCAAAATATTTTGAAGGTAACCCTCTTACAAGGTTTCCCTTAACCAATTTATTCATTGTTTTGAAATTTAAATGTCCAAGCCTTCTATGCCAAAGCTTAGATTCATCAGATGTGGCCTTTGAAAAGAGACAAGTCAAACCTCCTTTGGGAACCATATTTTTTAAATCAACACTGTATATGTTGTCTGTTCTAGTAACTTTAAGCAAAACATGACTTTCTTCAGTCAACTTAAAGTCAGGAGATAAGACAAAACATTCAGTGTCAGTAAAAAGAACACTATTCTCTTTGTCACACATTTGTGAAACACTAAAGAGATTAAACTTAAGCTCATTTACAAAGTACACATTATCAAAATCTAATTTATCAGTTTTTATTGTACCTTTGCGTGTGAGTTTTGCTCCTTTGGGAGTACTCCCAAAAGCAACATATCCTCCATCAATTGCTTCAAAATCTTCAAAATATGACATGTTTCCAGTCATGTGCCTTGAGCATCCACTGTCAAATACTCCTTTATCTTCAAATTCCACATGTGGATTGCCCTGCACATAAAGTAAGAAAATCAGTTCATTTTGGGGACCCAAGCCATTACTGACTTAGATCTGCCTTGTGCATCAATATAATCATACCTCTTTAAAATTATGGATGCACTGCTGTTTCTGGAAACATGATTGAAAACTTTAAATTTCGGTTTCCAGACCCAACAAGCTGAGGCCTTAACAGCATAAAAATGATTTTCCAAAACAGTATCAGTTATTGCTTTTTGCTTAGTAGTAGAAACTACTACTTTTGCCTTAGAAGCACTAATTGCTGTATTCTTTTGAATGAGCCATTTTACAATTGAATGTGCTTTATTTGAAAACTTTGACAATTGTTTAGCAGTATTCACTGTTCTTTTTGTGTTAGCGGTACTAACTAATCTAGCAGTATTAGTTACTACTACTGGTTTAGAAACATTTTTCTTGGCACTTGTAACTGATACTAAACCAGATCTCATTTGTACTGCTGTTGGAGCCATGTTTCTTTTAGCATGTGGGTGAGTATTTTTAGAAAAACTTTGATGATTCTCCCTCCTAGCATAGTTCCAAACAGGCCTTTGATAGTAAAAACAATTTTTCCTTAAATGCTCAAAACTACCACATTGATAACAAGCCTTGTTAAACATCACAAATTCACTGCCTAATCTTTGTGACATCATTCCATTCCAATTCCTCTGGTTACCTCTAGGCCTGTTAGTGTACACCCTATGTTGCTCAGTGAAATCAACAGTTTTCCTAGACTCCTTATCACCAAAACTAAGTTTGACAAACTTAACTTGTTCAACACTAGGTTTAACTATTATACTTTCAACCTTAGGTTTAGTCTTCACATGTTCCTCATCAACATCAGAAACCCAATCTTTAATGATAGGTGCATCAGAATATGTCTTTCAACATTAGGTTTCTCCTCATTAGACTTAATATTTTCTCCTAAAGGCTTAGCATTAGACTCAACTAAACAAGACAATTCAGGGATAGGTGGTACATACTTTCCTGTTATCGGAGGAGGAACTTCATTATAGCCTATACCACTACCTCTCCTCATAAGTTGACACTCAATTGTCTTATTTACACTTTCAGATGCAAATTCAAGCTTATTTACCTTAACTTGATGTTTGTCTTTTTCCTGATAAGCTGCATCTTTTCCTTTTTGAGCCTTTTTCTAACCTTTTAGTAAGTCCTTTAATTTCATGGTCTTTATCATAAAGCTTACCTTCAAGAACATTAACTTTCCCTACATACTCTGACTCATTCTGTTTAAAAAATTCAAGTCTTTCCTCAACAGATTTTAAGCCTACTTTATAGCCTAAATTGGCTAACTTTAACATCTTTAATTCTTCTATTAGTTTTTGATTCCTAGACTTAAGTTCCTCAATAGTATCTAAACAAGATTTATATGAACAACCAGAATCATTAGATACCTCAGAATCAGAACTTGATGAAGAAGAGTAAGCCATAAGTGCAAAGTTTGGTCCTTCAACTGCTTGATCACTCCAATCATAGCCACCAAGACCATCACATTGAGACACTAAAGCTGTAGAATTTGTAGTTTCCACAGGCAAAGTTCTCCTTGAAACTTCATTACTCTTGTTGTCTTGGTTCCGTGGTGCCCTACACTCTCTAGCAAAGTGACCCTTCCTGTGACAGTTGTAGCATTCAATCTTGGATTTATCAAAACCCAAGTTATCCTGCCCATTGACCTTGAGGTTTCTTCCAGTCTTCTTTAAAAATCATCTTGCCCTCATTATCAACATTTCCATCTGCCACTTCAAGTCCATCTCTTCAAGATCATCTGGATGGATCTGTTCCAAATCTTCATGCATAATTTGAGGACTAGTAGATTGACCAGCTAAGAAAGCATAGATAACAACATCACTCAAGTTATCAAGGGTTGTAGACCCAACAACTTTAACTTGTGTGCCAGCAGTACTAACTCCATAAGCAGTATTAACTGCTTCATTAGCACTGCCAGAACGGTTATTGGAGGAGGACACAAAAGCTATGTTTTTTGTGCTTGAGGATGAGCTAGATGACCCTTTGCCTTCAGGTTCATAAACTTTAAGATTGTTATACAAATCATCTAAACTCATTGTATCAAGATCAGCCTTGTTTCTCCATACTATAGTATCTGTATTCCACTCTGGTGACAAGCTTCTCAGAAACTTTTGATTTATATCTTCTTGAGGAATTGAGACTTCCACAAGTGCTAGTTGACTAATAAGTTTTTGAAGTCTGTCAAAAGTCTGATCAAGATTATCAGAACTTGGAGCAGCAAAATTCTCATATTGTTGCTTCAAAAGGTTCTTTCTGGTCTTCTTGGTAGCAGCATTCCCTCCAAACCTTTTCTCAATAGCTTCTTACAACAATTTAGCATCCTTGATGTGATTGAAAGTCAACTGATGGTCATTAGGAATGCCCATTGTGAGAGTGCTTCTTGCCTTTACTTCCAGTCTTCTTTATGCCTTTTCTTTAGCAGTTTTAATAGGCAAGGTAACTTGTTCACCATCAGCATTAGTTTCTGTTTTAGGTAAAGAATTGACAGTCTCTATGACCTCCCACATAGAATAATCAGCCATCTGAATATACTGCACTATCCTCATTCTCCATAGCTTATACTCTCTAGACTTGAGCATTGGCACCTTAGATGCAGTAATCATGTGTGTAGATTCTGACTCCATATCTTCAGTAAGATGAGTTTAAACACGTTCTTCTTGATTCACAACTTCTAGATCACAAGCTTTAATACCACTTGTTGATCCCAGTTGAACACTTGATCGAATCCTTTAGCTTGTAATATGCGGAATCTAATACAACTTATGTAGAAACTGTCTTTGAGTATATTAAAGTTTATGCGGAATGTAAACTTTAATCTTAAGAAGAACTTAACAATGAATATCAAACAAAACAATTCAATATTATTAATAATACGAATACTCAAAAGTAATAGGGTTTACAACCTTGACGTTTTCTAAAGAATCACGTATCTATCTCTATGCCCTAGGACCTCCTTTTTTAGACTAAGGAGTCCTAGTCGGGTTACAATTACTTTCTATAAAAGATAACTCTCTATAGAATCTTTTCTATATTTATCTAACCGACTATACAAGTTTATCTCATAAGCAGTACAAACTAAACACTCTAGCAGTTGTATCTTTAACTCTAACAGCTTTAACTCTTCAGCAGTAGTAAGTTTATACTAGCAGTACTAACTTTACTTCTAGCAGCACTAACATACTTAGAGTATTTTTCTTCAAGTTCAGTAGCAGTTGTAACTCTGAACTGGCAGCAGTAACATTAAGTCTAGCAATAGTAACCACTTAGTGTATTTTCTTGAACATCATCAGCAACACTAGCAGTAGTAAAATACACAAGCAGTTGTAATCTTTGTAACCAGCAGCAGTAATGACTTAGAATGTTTCTCATTAGCAGTCTTAACCATACAAGCAGCAGTAACTCTAAAACTCAACATGTTTTTTCAAATATTCTTTTAAGAGCTCTGTTAGTATTTTCACCTTGTCCGCTCGTTTGAGGGTGATATGATGTAGATAAACGATGGTTTACTCCATATCTTTTCATTGTATTTTCCATGCGTTTGTTACAGAAATGAATTCCTTTGTCGCTTATGAGGGCTTTTGGCATGCCAAAATGAAAAAAGAGTTTCTTTAGAAATGAGATAACGACTCTAGCATCGTTTGTGGGTAGAGCTTGGGCTTCAGCCCATTTTGACACGTTGTCGACAGCGACTAAGATGTATTCAAATTTAGAAGAATTTGGAAATGGTCCATTAAAATCTATACCCCATATGTCAAAAACTTCACATACTTGAATATTGTTTAATGGCATTTCATCTCCTTTGGAAATATTTCTGGTTTTCTGACATGATTCACATAGGCAAACTAGAGTATGAGCTTCTTTAACTATTGTGGGCCAATAAAATCCTTAGTTAAATACTTTTTTAGCTGTTGTCGTAGCATCGTAATGTCCATCGGTAGGTCCGTGGTGACATTGATCTAGAATGGTACGTGCTTCTGGTCTAGACACACATCTTCTAATCATTCCGTCATGACATAATTTGAAAAAATGTGGTTCTTCCCAAAAGTATTTCTTCAAGTCTGAAAAGAATTTGTTTTTCTCTTGGTGGGTCATTCCCTTAGGTAATATGTTCCCAACCAAATAGTTTGCAAAGTCTGCGAACCATGGTATTTCTTGAGAACTTATCTCATTTAGAGTTTCATCGAAAAAATTATCATCTATTTCGATTTCTATCTATTCGTCTTCTTTTTCGATACGTGACAAATGATCGGCTCCTACATTTTCAGCCCTTTTTTTGTCTTTGATTTCCATATCGAATTATTGCAAAAGCAATATCCAACGTATGAGACGTGGCTTAGCGTCTTGCTTTTTAAAGAGATATTTAAGAGCAGAATGGTCAGTGTAGACCACTATTTTGGATAGAATGAGATATGCATGAAATTTATCGAATGCAAACACTACAACTATAAGTTCTTTTTTTGTGACTGTATAATTTAGTTGAGCAGCACTGAGCGTTTTACTTGCAAAATAGATAAGATGGAAATGTTTACCATCCTTTTGTCCTAAAACTGCTCCAACTGCGAAATCGCTTGCATCACACATTAGTTCGAATGGAAGATTCCAATTTGGGCTTGTTATAATCGGAGTGCATGTGAGTTTTTCTTTTAAGATTTCGAAGGATTTATGACATTCGGCATCGAATTCATAGGTTATATCTTTCTCAAGAAGTTTTGTTAAAGGACGAGCAATTTTAGAAAAATCTTTGATAAAGCGTCGGTAAAATCCCGCATGTCCTACAAAACTTCTAATGCCTTTCACATTAGTAGGAGGTGGAAGTTTGGAAATTACATCAATTTTTTCTATGTCAACTTCAAGTCCTGCTCCTGACACTTTGTGTCCTAGCACAATTCCTTCTTTGATCATAAAGTGACACTTTTCCCAGTTAAGGACAAGATTTGCGTCTTTACAATGCTGGAGCATTTTATCTAGATTGTTGAGTCATTTGTCAAAAGAATTTCCAAAGATAGAGAAATCATCCTTAAATACTTCTACGGATTCTTCAATCATGTCATGAAAAATTGCTATCATACACCTTTGAAAAGTAGTAGGTGCGTTGCATAGACTAAAGGGCAGACGTCGATACGCGTATGTTCCGAAAGGGTACGTGAAAGTTGTTTTTTTTATCCATTGGATCGATCAGTATTTGGAAGTATTCGAAAAAGCCATCGAGGAAACAAAAGTACTCATTTCCTGTGAGTCTTTCCTACATATGATCCATGAGTGGAAGTGGAAAATGATCTTTTGCGGTTGCTTAATTAAGTTTTCAGTAGTAGATACAAACACGCCAACCAGTAACAGTTCTATTTGGAACAAGTTCGTCATTCTCATTAGTTACCACTGTGATATCGCCTTTCTTTGGTACACAATGGATAAGACTTACCCATGGGCTATCGGCAATCGGGTAGATAATGCCTGAATCAAGAAGTTTAATTATTTCCATTTTAAGAACTTCTTTCATATTTGGATTGAGTCTTTTTTGCTTTTGAACAACTGGCTTTTTGTCATCTAACAGCTAAATTTTGTGTTTACAGAAGGATGGACAAATTCCAAGTATGTCACTTGTTTTCCAAGCGAAGGCTCATTTATGATTTTTGAGAACTGAGATTAATTTGATTTTCTTTTTCTCAGAGAGTTTTAATGAGATTATCACTGGGAGTAAGGATTCTTCTTCTAAGAATGCATATTCCAAATAATCAGGTAAAGGTTTAAGTACTAGATTGGTAGGAGGTTCATCAAGAGATTTCTTGATTTTTTATTCTGTATCAAATGCGATTTTTTCGAATGCAACTTCCTCCTCTTCATCGTCGGAACTTTCAACATCTTCCTCGATAGTCATTGCCATAAATTGGTCATATTCGGCAAAGATTTCGTTTTCGAGGGGAGTTCCTTCGATAGAATAAAGGAGTTGATTATATTCATCGAGTAATGCATCGAAATCTTCTTCAAGAATTTCATCGATAACGTCAATTCTGAAGCAAGTGTCATCATTAGAAAAAGAGTGTTTCATTGATGAATCGATAGAGAAAAACATTCGTTCTTCTCCAACTCCTAAATTGAGTTGTTTTTGTTTGACTTTAATCATAGCATCTCCTTTATGTAAGAAAGGACTTCCAAAAATTAGAGAAACTTTGCTATCTTCCTCCATCTCGAGGATAACAAAATCTGCAAGGAGAATCGATACACTTTAAGGATGTTAGTCCTTTGTAACTTGTGTATGTGATACTTTGAGTTAATATGGTTAAGTATGCGGAATCTACTTAACCGCACTTAGAAGGTTATTTGTTTATGAAAATGGAACAGTGATGCTTGTGTAATGAACAATGAACAATGAAAGTTTAATACTAAACAATTCAATATTATTGAAAATTATACGAATGATCTTCATTATCACTAGGGTTACAAAAACCTTGAATCTATATGGTTCTATGACTTATGATTTCTATGATAAGTTATGTTCTTTGTTCTTGACAGATATGTAATTTTAAGTTCATGCATCAAGTGCTTATCTCTAAGCTAAGATCTTCTTTTTATAGTCCAAAGAAGATCTTTTAAAATATTGTCAAGTCTTGTCGAACTACTTGCTAGGTTATGTTGAGTGTGTCAGTAGCTAAGATACAACATGTATCTATGTTTACAACTTGATTGACTGACTACAAATCAAAGATATTATCTACCGTATATACTTGACTTTTATACACAAATATCTTTTTATACTTATCCAACCAGTAGTAGTATACGCGACACTTATCCATCCAGCAGTAGGAATCAGCAGTACCTTTGTTTGTACTAGCAGTACTAACTTCAGTTAGTACTGTTAGTTATAACTTGAGAAGTCTTCAGATATACACTAGCAGTTAGTACTGTTAGAGTATTCTTCTCAGCAGTACTAATCTTCAGAACATTTAATTCCCAACAATCCTCCCCTAAACTTGTAATTTATCCCAAATCAACATGTTTTTTCTGTCTAACACATCTGCTTTCTGTGAATCTCTTTCAGTAATAACATCATCTTCTTTGTCTTGAACATAAGCAGTACCTTGAATAAAATATGGTGCAATATCCTTGGATTGAGGAATTATAAGAGGCAATGATGTTGTGTATCTTGGATGCTTGTTCCAAGAAGTCAAATCTTCTTCCAGCATGCCTTTGCAAGTGATGAACAAACGTAGTGAACTGAAATTGAAACTAAAAGAAACTAGATAGAACTTTCTCCATTTGAATGCTTCATCCCTTCTGAATATATATAATACTCCAGAATCTTCTTTTGAACTTTCTTCATTTGAAGAGCTTATTCCCAGTTTCCATCAACTGAAAAAGATTATTCCCAGTATTCATCAACTGAATACTTGTTCTTATTATTGGCTGAATAATAAGACATGTTAGCTTCTCAAAAAGCTGACATCTTCCTCTTGTATGCACTTGTCTTTTCTTTAACTTGATCAATTTAAGTTTCCTCCCCTGATTCTGAGCATACATGTAATACCCGAAATTTCAAAACATGTAAAATGACCAAAATACCCCTGTAACTTTAAAATTCAATTAATAAATGTTTAAAACGCCAAATAAATCCCAAACCTTTGGAAATTTACCACATATGGAGTGAAATAATTTTTGTATGAACATTGTAATACTTTATATGTCCTAAAAATGTTTGTCACACATAAAATGGAAGGTATATTCCGTAAATTATTAAATGTAAGGGCTAGTTGTGTAATTAAGGATATAATATGGGTTAATTTGTAAATTATGTAACTATAAGGGTTATTTTGTAATTTTTGTTAATTAAAGGGTGCAAAGTGTAAATATTGAAACTTTATGGACTAAAGTGTGATTCTGAATAAAATATGTATTTGAATGAGTAAATTGAGATATTTTCATATTAGACCTTTGACTTTGGAATATTTACAAATTAAAACCCTAAGATATGGCAACTTGTTATATATAACCTTAAACTTTGGAAACTTGCTAAAATATACATTAATTCCATAATGAGGCTTATTAATGACTTAACCTAATTACTTTGTGTAATTTGTCTAATTATGGAAATGGCTATTTTTGGAAACTTACTATATAAGGAAACTTTCTAAAAATGGAAACTTGCTAATTTTGGAAACCTGCTATAAATGGAAAGTTACTAAAAATGGAAAGCCGACTAAAGTGAGAAATCTGATTTGAATAAGTTATTAATAACAAGCCGATCATTAATTCGTGTAGATTCGCCGAAGGAGGAGTGATTTCTTATCCTTATGTTATGTTTCGTTGGCGGTTAAGGTACAGATATTCTACCCTTTTTCAGTAAGGGTGTCTTCTTTCTCATGATTCATTGATCTTGATTTGTTTTAAGATTCCCTAAGCCACTGCTATGTTTCCCTACCCTTTAGTTCGTTTGTTTGACTCATTTTGACTTTGACGTTCAATATGACCATTTTGCTTTCAGCCTCTATGATGATCCATTCGATATTCGTTCGCACCTTGTGATATTAGTATTCGAAACACTTGATATTTCGAGTGTTCATTTGATTTTGGTAACTAGATGTGAAAACCTTTTTAATTATAACATGGAAATGTTTTGAGGAAAACTATTTTTAAAATGATGTTTATGAAATATGCAATACCACATTTATTTGGAATCTTACTAAGCTTTTATGAAAATTTCTTTTAAAGACTACTTTTGTGAAAACAGTTAATAAGATCACTTTTATGAAAACCATTTGATAAAGATTTCTTTAAATGAACCATTTGATTATGAACCTTTTATCAGTTCGTTTGGACTCATTTGACATAGATATGGGATATGACCCTTTGGCATTTGAACCTTTGATATGAACCTTTGGCATTTGAACCTTTGATATGAACCTTTGGCATTTGAACCTTTGATATGAACCTTTGATATTGGACTTTGACTATGATTCGATGACTTTGACTATTTGAACCTTTGCTATGATTTGGACCTTTGACCTTTGACCCTTCAGTTTGATACCCGAGCCAAAATTTGTTTCCTAGCCATGAAGGTAACATGGCCATGTCATTGATGCACCGATGGCATGACTCTAGTGTGGTTGAGTGATGTTCCACACCGTCCCCATTTGCTACTACATGCGCGCTTTATTATTTATATTGGCCAGGATTATTTGTTTGGGGGGCGTATGGATGCATCCTAGATTTGTTTTGTTTCGAGGGATATATCATGATTTGATTTGATTTGATTTGGTGACTGATGATGGGTGCAATCCACGTCTTTCACAAGTTCGGGAGCTAGCTACTCCATTTGAAGAATGAGGACACCCCTCATATTATCTGATTATCTGAGAGGTCTCCCCTCTATATGATTTTGAGGATATGGTTACTATATTTGATTTGTTCGGGCTCGTGGTGGATTACTGACCTTCCATTTTCCCTTTCCTACTTTGTACCTTTGTCTATGCCTTATATTATTCCATTGCTATACCATATTTGTTCATTTGCTTTTGCTTTCTTTTCGTTCATTATATATCTGTTCACTGGGCTTTTTAAGCTCAGCCGCATTTCTTTTCCTGCGGCAGGTTTTAGTTGGAAGATGGGTATGAGTGAAGAGACTTTTGGACTTAGAAGACTTGATAGTTATTTTGGCTTAGAGATGATTAGAAGTTATTATATTGTAGAATTTGTATTCGCATTTGTAACCTTGTAATTTCAGTATTTCATTTGTAACCTTTGAGATTCCTTGTATTACTGTAATGTATACTTTGTTTTGATCTGGTATGAAACCATTAGTGTGACATCTTTACCCTTGTCGGGTTGGGGTGTTACAAGTATGGTATCAGAGAGACAGGCTGCGACTCGTAATATATTTACCCTTGACCTGTGAGTTTTGGACCATTAGGCTTCCACTGTAAAAACATAGGAGAACACCTTGAGAAACTTGCTTTAGGATTTCCCCATAAGAACTTAAGTTATTACCGGTGAGGAATGGGTAGACTATAGGCATTTGTTTAAGTATCATTGCTTCCGCATCACTCTGATTCGTGCCTTACTTTTGATTAAAGTCTGTTAAGACCACTTTTGAAAATTGAAAGCTTGTACTTTGCACCACCTAGGATTTGAAACCTAAATAAATCTTGAAGGCATTGAGAACTGCATAGTAATTGCCTGACACTACCTGATCCTTATCTTCAGATTCCGACTCTGACCTCTGAGCCTTTTGTTAATCATTTCGATACCTCTTCGAGCATTCTGAAAATCTCCTTGACAACGACGTACTTGAATACATTCTGTGACTTGTCTCTTGTTTTGATAAGCATCTATGAATTTTCTGACACTATTTGATTTTGTCTTACCCATCTCTGTTCCTATGAGAAGTTTTGTGGTGTTTAACCACGAGTATAAAAATGTTCTCCCTTACATTCTGAACGATAAGATTTTTTCCTTGTTGATCTGTCTTTCTGTGGACTGTTAACTCCGATTTTATTCTGATAAAGGATTGGTTGGTTGACAACTATCCTCCTGTGCCTCACCTTTGGCGTTTGAAACAATTTGAACTCCCTAACACGATTACCGATTGTTAAACTTTCTGCTATCGCTATCACTCTGGAGACTCGTGTGTTACTTTCGCGGTTATGAAGTTTTCCTTAAACCTATTTCGTACACCAATGAATGAACCTTATCTTGAGAAATATTTGGCACCCTGAGTTTTCTGAACACGATTTCTGATTGAACCACCAAGTTTCCTACCGAAGTGTGAAGTAAGTTTGCTTAAGTGTATTTTCTTGGCGTATTTCAGTTTTGTTCGCGATAAAGAAGAATGATGACAGGAGATATGTATCGATTTCTGGAAGCTGAACCGTATTACCATTTGGAACCCTTATTTTCTTCACCCCGAAACGACTTTATATCTATTAAATTTCAGAGCGCGAAGTTTCCTTCAGATGGAAATATGAATTAAGGTTATTCTTGAGATCGTCTTCCGTATTTGTAACGACTGATATGACGGTTTGTGACACTAATGGTATTAGCTAAAGCTCTGACTATTCTGTAAATTTGATAAATGAATGTTTTCTCGTGAGTACTTGGGCAAATGGTCATTATATGACTTAATATTACATTCGGAGACGAAGAAGAACATGAGAATCATTCTTGCACTTGTAAGAAATTTGACGATCACTTGTGCATTCTGAGAGATTGATATCTGTTGAGACAACAGTCTTTCTTGATTGAGAATATCTCTTTAACTCCCGCAAATTTTGAAACTATCACCAAATGGTCAAGACCGATAACAAAATGGTAAACTGAAATCTTTTGAACCTTGCATCAGAATTCTGAAAGACGTTTACAACTTGCGTTACCCCTGATAAATTTCGTGACCAGAGAGAAGCAGCTTAGTCTGATTGAGAACGGAGTTTTGGAAGGTTGAAATAGAAATTTTTTCCATACCTTCAGACGGAACAAATTTTAAGACATTTCAGAAAGAGACTCGGTTATGCTCCCTTCCAACACATAAGGTTTTGCGTATGCATCAAGACAACTAGAAACGCATCAAAAGAATTACTTTGCTACCTGACCTGGAGTTGACAACAGCGGTGACTACCCTGAAGAGTGAAGACATTCCTTACAAGGCAGAAGTGTTGGCGATACAGAAGGAAGATGGCGACCCTGGAGCCGACGAAGACGTACAGTCTCACTTCCCTATTCATCTTGGTTGTACTAAGATGAATTGAGAGCGGAAGCAGACTGAATGATGAAGGAACTTAAAGATCGTGCCAGAAATTCACATTACTCCACCACATTCCAAGAAGAACTGGAGGCTTGATGAACCAGACACAAGATCATGATTTTGCTTCACTTCTAGATTGATGGAAAAAAGAAGACAGATTAACCGAACTTGAAGAGATTTGATTTTTTGAATGAACGGATTTCTGAAACAGACCTTTTATGTTTGGAAGAATTGATTCTGTGAAGACCGAAGTTATTGACGATTAATTTTCATTTCCGTTGACTCCCTTAAGCTTCGTTATATCGTGATAAGATCCGCTAATGATTTAAGTTTCCTAGAAGCATTTCAGCCCCGTGCTTATTTTCGTATATTCGATGATGGCTTTGTTCTGAGGAATTTTGGCGAACTGTGGAAAATCTGATGCTTGTGACGGCGTGCCTTACTCTGCTAGGCAATCTGGAAATTCCGATACTCGTGCGAATAGTTTTGTTTTCCCTCTTGACTTTGGCATTCGATTTTGGTTGACCTTTGATGACTATAGAAGTACTAGGTGGATTAAGATAGGTGGTTTTGATTACGACTTGAGATAAAGTATAATCATCATGAAGGCATAATTATGTGGTGCTAGTATTATGACGCCTGATTAACGTGATAATACTTACACCATATAACGTGCACTCATTGTGGCCATAGGATATCTTGGGGAGTACCTAAGAAGTTTAGAATCTGAATCTCCGTAGGATTATCCGTGTTTGGTTCATTCTTGTAACACCCCAACCCGACAAGGGTAGAGATGTCACAATAATGGTTTCATATCAGAACAAACACAAGCATATGACATAAATAATACAATTGAATTTCAATGGTTACAAGGGAAAATCTAAAGATACAAGGTTACAATGAAGATACAATAATTACTAAGTCTGAACTGTAAGCTCTTCTAGTCATCTCTATTTATAAATAGCTATCAAGGTCTTCTAAGTCCAAGGTACTCTCCACTCATACCCAGCTTCCAAACTAAAACCTGCCGCAGGAAAAGAAATGCGGCTGAGCTTAAAAAGCCCAGTGAACAGATATAAAGGTAACAAAGCAGTAATAAAAGGATAGTGAGGTAAGTGAAACAATGCAAGGTGTAACAAGAGTTATGATAGGAAGAAAGATAAAAGGTTATGCAGATATACCAAGAGTTAAGGAATAGTTACAATAGATAAGAGTAAAGGGAAAAGTAATCCCAACCCGAGCCCAAGTCAAATCAAGTCAAGTCAAGTATTAAGTCAAGTGTCAGGTCAAGTATGTATCCGGAGGGGTGACCTCGGGATACTAAGTACAAGGTTATAAGGAAAAGGGAAAAACAGTAATCCACTATGAGCCCAAGTCAAGTCAAGTAATCAAATAGCAAGGTGTACGGAGGGGAGACCTCGGTACCAAGTACAATATGAGGGGATACCTCCAAGGGGTGGAGTCATGAGCTCCCAAGATGTGAAAGACGTGTATCGCACACACCATCAGTCACCAAGTATAACAAGTAATATAACAAGTCAAGTCAAGTCAAGTCAAATCTAGGATGCATCCATACGCCCCAGTAGGCCAAGTTCTACCTCTACGTAACAAGTCAAGTATCAAGTCTGGGACGGGACAGGTCATCACTCTCCTGCCCTAGAGTCATGCCATCGGTGCATCAATGACATGGACATGAAACCCTCATGCCTAGTTATGGCTCGTAATCTCAAACTGTGGGTCAAGGGTCAAGTATCAAGTATCCAGTATCAAGTTCAAGTTCCAAGTTCAAGTTGTTCCAAGTCAAGTTTCCCAATTCAAGTGGTTCAAATCAAGTTTCCAATTCAAGTGTATCAAGGTTCAAGTCGAGTTTCCAATTCAAGTGTATCAAGGTTCAAGTCGAGTTTCCAATTCAAGTTTTTCAAGGTTCAAGTCAAGTTTCAAGCCGAGAGATCATAGCAAAGGTTCAATTTAAAAGTTCATTTAAAAGAAATCCTTTAATAATGGTTTTAGTATAAATGATCTTTCAAAACAGTTTTCACAACAATGGTCTTTCAAAACAGTTTTTCATAAAGATAGTCCTTAAAAGTTATTTTACATTTAAAAGTGGTATCGCATCGTTTTAAAATAGCTTTTCTCAAAACATTTTCATATATAATTAAGAAAGTTTCCACATCCAGTTTTAATATCAAGTAAATCTTCTAGGTGCCCAAGGATTTGGATATTCAGGTCAAAGGCGATGAACGAAGTATGTCAAGTATCAATGGAACATGGCAAGGTTCAAAACAAGAAATCAAGGAAAGGTTCAAAACGAAGGTTCAAATCGAGTGGATCATATCAAGGTTCATACTACAAGGGAACAAAGCAAGGTTCACAATATCAAGGGGAGCATAGCAAGGTTCAAGGGAAACAAGATAGAGAGGGAAAGAGTTCATGAGAAACCTGTGAAAGGTCAGAATATCTGTACCTTATTCGATAGCAAACAAACTAAAGATAACTCACGAGACACCGGGTCACTCCCGCTTCATGGAACCTATATGAATTAATAATCATATATTACTTTAAGTCCAATTTAATTAAGTTACTCTTTTGAGTATACTTTCCCTTTTAGCAGGTTTCCCGAATTAGTAAGTTTCCATATCTAGTAGGTTTCCACACTTAGAATATCATAAGTTTAAGTATTCAAATGTGCCAATGATAATAGTTTAAGGTTCATAATGTTGATTATATAAGTTTAGGGTTTATAATGTAGTTCCCATAATTTTAGGGTTCATTATGCAATTATCACAAGTTTAAGGACCAAAGTGTCATTTTGTTAAGATTAGGGTGTAAAAGGTAAATATTATCAAGTTACATGTTTTCATCAGTTAAGTCCCTTAGTTTTAGAAAAATGACAATTTAGACCCTTTAGTTTAGAATTAAACAAATTATACCTTTTAAAACCGTATTATACTTTTTACAAATTTTACACCTGAAACTGGACCTGTTTAGTCGAATTTTTCATCCATATGAGAACCTCGAACTAAAATTCCTAAAAATTCATACACGTACCCAGATTCCTTAAGAACTTACCCTAATTTTTCCAGAATTTATTATTAAGCATAACTATAGTTCAAAAATCCTTTTTGTCAAGTCGTCCAGATTACTGATCAATTTTAACATACTAAATGTTTGCACTTCAAATCCCCAACAAAATAATTTATAAAAATCCAAAAAAATCACAAAAACTAACTTATATTCCATATATTATTCTTCAGAAATTTTAGGTCATAAATCGTTATAGATTCCAAATTAAAAATCATAAGCTACAGGTGAATTTTCGTAACTCGAAATACAGTTTTGACATCCGATCTCATAAATTCGAAAAATGTGCCTTCCCGACCTCTAAAAATTACAAGGTTAATTTTCCCAGAAACCTCTTTTCCTGAAATTACTTCTAGACTCAAAAACCACCTAAAAATACGTTCACATCATTTTATCCAATCGAATCAAGTTGATTAAAATTCCTGGACAGCAGCAGTGTTCAATATATCTTGCACTCTTTTAGGGTTTTTCATATTCCAATGGTTATTTCTTGATACAAAAAACAAATATTGTTGACCTCAAATCAGACCTAGGTTGATTCATATGGGTTTTATCATGTTCATATTATTTCGTATCAAAATCACAACAACGGGTCAATCATATTAGGGTTTTTATAGTTGCACCAACTCATTACATATCACATGTTCTTAGTTTCTCCATATCATAGATTCGTATATCTTTTCTTCATATTAGATCCGAAATATTATTAAAGAACAAGGTTTATTTTGGTGTTACCTCTTGTATAGGATCGAATAGAATGAGAATACAAGGATCACAAGTAGAACGATCACCACGAATTTCTCTCCTCTTGATCAAGATGAATCGAATAGAAAGAATAGAACAAGGATCAGTTAGGTTTATTCAAGAACAAATCGTATGGATTAAATGCTATGTAATACATTTACCTTATTTGTTATGGATGACTAAGAACAAGATCAAAGCCTCTCCTCTTTCTCCTTTGGATCGGAAAGCACAAGAACACACCAAAACCACCCTTGGCCGCTGTAGATGATCGAACAAAGAGAGACAAAAGAAAAGAGGCAGCCGATGTTTTTAGAGAGAGAGGATTAGGGTTTTTTTCTAATTTTGTGATATTCGGTTATAAAAAAAAAAAAAAAAAAAAAAACGTGTATATTGATTTTGTGTAAATAAAGTAGGATTCAATCACCATTATGGGCTTAACAATCTTTTAGCTATGATGAATTTGGACCACATTATGGTCAAGGGGGGGGGGGGGGGGGGGGGGGGGCGGCAATAACATAGCTTTCTTGTTTTTTTTTTTTTTTTTTTTTTTTTGTACAACATTCTTATAAGGTAATGTTTTTAATTATATTGAGACTTAGGTTAGGATACATATATTGTTGCTTATACAATTTATAAGTTCTTAAAATTCAAATTCGAGGGCATTTTTGTCATTTCAGATTATATTAATTTTCGGGTTTTACAACTCTTTCCCTCTTAAAAAGAAATTTTCGTCCTCGAAAATTGAAGTCGCAAAGTTAGACGAAGTCGTAGCGAAATCGCAAAAGGTCGTCACAAACATTCTCACGCCAGGGGAGGTTCTTCCTAAAAGGATCTTCAAACCGAATAGTTTCTCATGACTCAATCAAAACAAGGTGGGTTCAAATTTCTCAGATGGAGACAAATTGGGTTGATTCTGATCACAAGGTCCACGCAACATAAGATGGATGATAGGTGAATCTTCAGGAAAGCTCATATGGAAATACGAACAAAATTTCAGATCAAATTAACTGTATGAACAGTAGAGAGCTCTACAAGAGTTCAAGATTTATAACTGTGGTCAACAGAATGCAAAACGAGGGTCCAAAACTTATCCAGATATCTAAATGAATGAAGGCAGAGTATACGCATAGGTAGAATGAACCTAAAGTCTCACTAATCACGGATAAACCAACGAAAATCAAATTCTAACTTCTTAGGTACTCCCTAAGACATCCTATGGCCACAATGAGGGCACGTTATATGGTGTAAGTATTATCACGTTGATCAGGCGTCATAATACTAGCACCACATAAATATGCCTTCATGATGATCATACTTTATCTCGAGTCGTAAACAAAACAACCTATCTTAATCCACCTAGTACTTCTACAGTCTCAGAGGTCAACAAAATCAAATGTCATTGTCAAGAGGGTAAACAAATCTACTCGCAAGAGTATCGGAATCCCATATTGCCTAGCAGAAGTAAGGTACGCCGTCCACAAGCATAAGATCTTCCACACTTCGCCCAAACTCCCCAAGACAAAGCCATCATCGAACATACGAAAAAAAATAAACACGGAACTGAAATGCTTCTAGGGAACTTAAATCATTAAAGGGTCTTATTACTATATAACGAAGCTTAAGTGAGTCAACAGAAGTGAAAGTTAGTCGCCAATAACTTCGGCCTTCACAGAATCAATTCTTCCAAACATAAAAGGTCTGTTTCAAAAATCCGTTCATTCAAAACATCCTATTTCTTCAAGTCCGGTTAATTTGTCTTCGTCTGTCCATCAATCTGGAAGTGAAACAAAATGGTGAACTTGTGTCTGGTTCATCAAGTCTCCTGCAGTTCTTCTTGGAATGTGATGGAGTAATGTGAATTCCTGGCACGATCTTCAAATCCCTTCATCATCCAATCTACTTCCGCTCTCAATTCATCTTAGTAAAACCAAGATGAATAGGGAAGTTAGATTGCATGTCTTCATCAGCTCCAGGTTCGCCATCTTGACTAGATTTTCTTCTTCTGTATCGCCAACACTTCTGCCTTGTAAGGAATGTCTTCACTCTTCAGGGTAGCCGCCGTTGTTGTCAACTCCAGGTCGTGCAGTGAAGTAATTCTCCTGATATGATTCTAGTTGTCTTAACAAATATCAACCTCCCAGAATGTACAAATGATCGTCAAATTTCTAACAAGGTGCATAAATGATTTTCATGCTCTTCCTCGTCTCCGAATGTACTATTAAGTCATACAATGACCATTTGCCCAAGTACTCACGAGAAAACATTATTTATCAAATTCACAAAACAGTCATAGCTTTAGCTAATACTATTAGCGTCACTAACCGTCATAGTAGTCATTACGAATACGGAAGGCGATTTCAAGAATAACCTCAATTCATACTTCCATCAAAAGGAAACTTCGCGCTCCGAAAATGAACAGATACATAGTCGTTTCAGGGTGGAGAAATAATGGTTCCTAACAGCAATACGGTTCAGCTTCCAGTAATCAACACGCCCAGAAGATACACTTAAACCAATTCACTTCCTGGTCTTCGGTTGCTGCTCTTCTCGGTTGCTCAAATAAACTGGTATGATCTGAAAACATCTTCGCTTGGTGGCTAGACAATCTCTCAGTATCATGTCAAATCCTACTTCACACTCCGGTGGAAAACTTGGTGGTTCAACCAGAAATCATATTCAGAAAACTCAGAGTGCCGAATAACTCTCAAGATAAGGTTCATTCATTGGTGTACGAAATGGGTTCTAGGAAAAACTTCATAACCGCGAAAGTAACACACGAGTCTCCAGAGTAAAGAGTTTATCAATCGATAATCATGGTAGGGAGTTCAAAATTGTTTCAAATGCCAAAGGTGAGACATAGGAGGATAGTTGTCAATATTTTGAATGCTCAATCAACCAATCCTTTATCAGAATAAAATCAAGGTTAACTATCCAAAGAAAGACAGCTCACAAAGCAAATCTTATCGTTCAAAAGTGAAAGGGAACATTCTTATACTCGTGGTTAAACACCACAAGGCTTCTTATAGGGATAGAGATGGGTAAGACGAAATCAAATAGCGTCGGAAGATTCATAGATGCTTATCAAAAGCAAGAGACAATTCACAGAATGTATCAAGTACGTCATCGCCATGGAGATTCTCAGAATGCCCGAAGCGGTATCAAAACGATTAACAAAAGGATCAGAGGTCAGAGTCAGAATTTGAAGATTAGAATCAAATAGTGTCAGGAAATTACTATGCAATTTTCAATGCCTTCAAGATTTATTTCGGTTGCAAATCTTAGGTGGTGCAAAGCATAAGCTTTCAATCTCCAAAAGTGATCTAAACAGGCTTTAATCAAAAGCAAGGCACGAATCAAAGTGGTGCGGAAGCAATGATACTTAAACAAATGCCTTATAGTCTACCCATTCCTCACTGGTCAAAACTTAAGTTCACATCATGAAATCCTAAAGCAAGCTCTCAAGTGTTCTCCTATGTTCTTACAGTGGAAGCCTAATGGTCCAAAACTCACAGGTCAAGGGTAATGTATTACGAGTCGCAGCCTGTCTCTATGATACCATAAATTGTAACACCCCAATCCGACAAGGGTAGAGATGTCACAATAATGGTTTCATATCAGAACAAACACAAGCATATGACATAAATAATACAATTGAATCTCAATGGTTACAAGGGAAAATCTAAAGATACAAGGTTACAATGAAGATACAATAATTACTAAGTCTGAACTGTAAGCTCTTCTAGTCATCTCTATTTATAAATAGCTATCAAGGTCTTCTAAGTCCAAGGTACTCTCCACTCATACCCAGCTTCCAAACTAAAACCTGCCGCAGGAAAAGAAATGCGGCTGATCTTAAAAAGCCCAGTGAACAGATATAAAGGTAACAAAGCAGTAATAAAAGGATAGTGAGGTAAGTGAAACAATGCAAGGTGTAACAAGAGTTATGATAGGAAGAAAGATAAAAGGTTATGCAGATATACCAAGAGTTAAGGAATAGTTACAATAGATAAGAGTAAAGGGAAAAGTAATCCCAACCCGAGCCCAAGTCAAATCAAGTCAAGTCAAGTATTAAGTCAAATGTCAGGTCAAGTATGTATCCGGAGGGGTGACCTCGTGATACTAAGTACAAGGTTATAAGGAAAAGGGACAAACAGTAATCCACTACGAGCCCAAGTCAAGTCAAGTAATCAAATAGCAAGGTGTACGGAGGGGAGACCTCGGTACCAAGTACAATATGAGGGGATACCTCCAAGGGGTGGAGTCATGAGCACCCAAGATGTGAAAGACGTGTATCGCACACACCATCAGTCACCAAGTATAACAAGTAATATAACAAGTCAAGTCAAGTCAAGTCAAATCTAGGATGCATCCATACGCCCCAGTAGGCCAAGTTCTACCTCTACGTAACAAGTCAACTATCAAGTCAGGGACGGGACAGGTCATCACTCTCCTGCCCTAGAGTCATGCCATCGGTACATCAATGACATGGACATGAAACCCTCATGCCTAGTTATGGCTTGTAATCTCAAACTGTGGGTCAAGGGTCAAGTATCAAGTATCCAGTATCAAGTTCCAAGTTCCAAGTTCAAGTTGTTCAAGTCAAGTTTCCCAATTCAAGTGGTTCAAATCAAGTTTCCAATTCAAGTGTATCAAGGTTCAAGTCGAGTTTCCAATTCAAGTTTATCAAGGTTCAAGTCGAGTTTCCAATTCAAGTATATCAAGGTTCAAGTCAAGTTTCAAGCCGAGAGATCATAGCAAAGGTTCAATTTAAAAGTTCATTTAAAAGAAATCCTTTAATAATGGTTTTAGTAAAAATGATCTTTCAAAACAGTTTTCACAACAATGGTCTTTCAAAACAGTTTTTCATAAAGATAGTCCTTAAAAGTTATTTTACATTTAAAAGTGGTATCGCATCGTTTTAAAATAGCTTTTCTAAAAAAAAATTCATATATAATTAAGAAAGTTTCCACATCCAGTTTTAATATCAAGTAAATCTTCTAGGTGCCCAAGGATTTGGATATGCAGGTCAAAGGCGATGAACGAAGTATGTCAAGTATCAATGGAACATGGCAAGGTTCAAAACAAGTAATCAAGGCAAGGTTCAAAACAAAGGTTCAAATCAAGTGGATCATATCAAGGTTCATACTACAAGGGAACATAGCAAGGTTCACAATATCAAGGGGGGCATAGCAAGGTTCAAGGGAAACAAGATAGAGAGGGAAATAGTTCATGAGAAACCTGTGAAAGGTTAGAATATCTGTACCTTATTCGATAGCAAACAAAACTAAAGATAACTCACGAGACACCGGGTCACTCCTCTTCATGGAACCTATACGAATTAATAATCAATATATTACTTTAAGTCCAATTTAATTAAGTTACTCTTTTGAGTATACTTTCCCTTTTAGCAGGTTTCCCGAATTAGTAAGTTTCCATATCTAGTAGGTTTCCACACTTAGAATATCATAAGTTTAAGTATTCAAATGTGCCAATGATAATAGTTTAAGGTTCATAATGTTGATTATATAAGTTTAGGGTTTATAATGTAGTTCCATAATTTTTAGGGTTCATTATGCAATTATCACAAGTTTAAGGACCAAAGTGTCATTATGTTAAGATTAGGGTGTAAAAGGTAAATATTATCAAGTTACTTGTTTTCATCAGTTAAGTCCCTTAGTTTTAGAAAAATGACAATTTAGACCCTTTAGTTTAGAATTAAACACATTATACCTTTTAAAACCCTATTACACTTTTTACAAATTTTACACAGGAACTGGACCTGTTTAGTCGAATTTTTCATCCATATGAGAACCTCGAACTAAAATTCCTAAAAATTCATACACGTACCCAGATTCCTTAAGAACTTACCCTAATTTTTCCAGAATTTATTATTAAGTATAACTATAGTTCAAAAATCCTTTTTGTCAAGTCGTCCAGATTACTGATCAATTTTAACATTCGAAAAGTTTGCAGTTCAAAACCTAATCAAACTAACTTATAAAAATCCATAAAAATCACAACAACTAACTTATATTCCGAATATTATTCTGCAGAAATTTTTGGTCATAACTCATTATAGATTCCAAATTAAAAATCTTAAGCTACAGGTGAATTATCGTAACTCGAAATACAGTTTTGACATCTGATCTCATAAATTCGAAAAATGTACCTTCCCGACCTCTAAAAATTACAAGGTTAATTTTTCCAGAAACCTCTTTTCCTGAAATTACCTCTAGACTCAAAAACCACCTAAAAATACGTTCAAATCATTTTTATCCAATCGAATCAAGTTGATTAAAATTCCTGGACAGCAGCAGTGTTCAATATATCTTGCACTCTTTTAGGGTTTTTCATATTCCAATGGTTATTTCTTGATACAAAAACAAATATTGTTGACCTCAAATCAGACCTAGGTTGATTCATATGGGTTTTATCATGTTCATATTATTTCTTATCAAAATCACAACAACGGGTCAATCATATTAGGGTTTTTATAGTTGCACCAACTCGTTACATATCACATGTTCTTAGTTTCTCCATATCATAGATTCGTATATCTTTTCTTCATATTAGATCCGAAATATTATTAAAGAACAAGGTTTATTTTGGTGTTACCTCTTGTATAGGATCGAATAGAATGAGAATACAAGGATCACAAGTAGAACGATCACCACGAATTTCTCTCCTCTTGATCAAGATGAATCGAATAGAAAGAATAGAACAAGGATCAGTTAGGTTTATTCAAGAACAAATCGTATGGATTAAATGCTATGTAATACATTTACCTTATTTGTTATGGATGACTAAGAACAAGATCAAAGCCTCTCCTCTTTCTCCTTTGGATCGGAAAGCACAAGAACACACCAAAACCACCCTTGGCTGCTGTAGATGATCGAACAAAGAGAGACAAAAGAAAAGAGGCAGCCGATGTTTTTAGAGAGAGAGGATTAGGGTTTTTTTTCTAATTTTGTGATATTCGGTTATAAAAAAAAAATAAACCGTGTATATTGATTTAGTGTAAATAAGGTAGGATTCAATCACCATTATGGGCTTAACAATCTTTTAGCTATGATGAATTTGGACCACATTATGGTCAAGGGGGGGGGGGCGGCATTAACATAGCTTTCTTTTTTTTTTTTTTTTGTACAACATTCTTATAAGGTAATGTTTTTAATTATATTGAGACTTAGGTTAGGATACATATATTGTTGCTTATACAATTTATAAGTTCTTAAAATTCAAATTCGAGGGCATTTTTGTCATTTCAGATTATATTAATTTTGGGGTTTTACAATTCCATACTCTGTTTTCATTCATTAAATATCTGGATGAGTTTGGACTCTCATTTTGCATTCCGTTGACTACAGTTATAATCTTGAAATTCTTTTAGAACTCTCTACTGTTGATACAGCCAAGTTATTTGAAGTTTGTTCGTAGTTCATATGAACTTTCTGAAGATTCGCCTATTCTCCATTTTGTTGCGTGGTCTTTTGATTAGAATCAATTTAGTTTGTCTCCTTTGAGAAATTTAAACCCACCTCGTTTTGATATGAGTCATGAGAAACGTTTGGTCTGAAGATCTTTTGGAAGAAACTCCTCGGGCATGAGAATATTACGATGATCTGTTGCGATTTGCTACGACTTCGTTCACCTTGCGACTTCAAATTTCGAGGACGAAAATTTTATTTTAGAGGGGAAGAAGTTGTAATACCCGAAATTTCAAAACATGTAAAATGACCAAAATACCCCTGTAACTTTAAAATTCAATTAATAAATGTTTAAAACGCCAAATAAATCCCAAACCTTTGGAAATTTACCACATATGGAGTGAAATAATTTTTGTATGAACATTGTAATACTTTATATGTCCTAAAAATGTTTGTCACACATAAAATGGAAGGTATATTCCATAAATTATTAAATGTAAGGGCTAGTTGTGTAATTAAGGATATAATATGGGTTAATTTGTAAATTATGTAACTATAAGGGTTATTTTGTAATTTTTGTTAATTAAAGGGTGCAAAGTGTAAATATTGAAACTTTATGGACTAAAGTGTGATTCTGAATAAAATATGTATTTGAATGAGTAAATTGAGATATTTTCATATTAGACCTTTGAATTTGGAATATTTACAAATTAAAACCCTAAGATATGGCAATTTGTTATATATAACCTTAAACTTTGGAAACTTGCTAAAATATACATTAATTCCATAATGAGGCTTATTAATGACTTAACCTAATTACTTTGTGTAATTTGTCTAATTATGGAAATGGCTATTTTTGGATACTTACTATATAAGAAAACTTTCTAAAAATGGAAACTTGCTAATTTTGGAAACCTGCTATAAATGGAAATTTACTAAAAATGGAAAGCCGACTAAAATGAGAAATCTGATTTGAATAAGTTATTAATAACAAGCCGATCATTAATTTGTGTAGATTCGCCGAAGGAGGAGTGATTTCTTATCCTTATGTTATGTTTCGTTGGCGGTTAAGGTACAGATATTCTACCCTTTTTCAGTAAGGGTGTCTTCTTTCTCATGATTCATTGATCTTGATTCGTTTTAAGATTCCCTAAGCCACTGCTATGTTTCCCTACACTTTAGTTCGTTTGTTTGAATCAGTTTGACTTTGACGTTCAATATTACCATTTTGCTTTGAGCCTCTATGATGATCCATTCGATATTCGTTCGCAACTTGTGATATTAGTATTCGAAACACTTGATACTTCGAGTGTTCATTTGATTTTGGTAACTAGATGTGAAAACCTTTTTAATTATAACATGGAAATGTTTTGAGGAAAACTATTTTTAAAATGATGTTTATGAAATATGCAATACCACATTTATTTGGAATCTTACTAAACTTTTATGAAAATTTCTTTTAAAGACTACTTTTGTGAAAACAGTTAATAAGATCACTTTTATGAAAACCATTTGATAAAGATTTCTTTAAATGAACCATTTGATTATGAACCTTTTATCAGTTCGTTTGGACTCATTTGACATAGATATGGGATATGACCCTTTGGCATTTGAACCTTTGATATGAACCTTTGGCATTTGAACCTTTGATATGAACCTTTGGCATTTGAACCTTTGATATGAACCTTTGATATTGGACTTTGACTATGATTCGATGACTTTGACTATTTGAACCTTTGCTATGATTTGGACCTTTGACCTTTGACCCTTCAGTTTGATACCTGAGCCAAAATTTGTTTCCTAGCCATGAAGGTAACATGGCCATGTCATTGATGCACCGATGGCATGACTCTAGTGTGGTTGAGTGATGTTCCACACCGTCCCCATTTGCTACTACATGCGCGCTTTATTATTTATATTGGCCAGGATTATTTGTTTGGGGGGCGTATGGATGCATCCTAGATTTGTTTTGTTTCGAGGGATATATCATGATTTGATTTGATTTGATTTGGTGACTGATGATGGGTGCAATCCACGTCTTTCACAAGTTCGGGAGCTAGCTACTCCATTTGAAGAATGAGGACACCCCTCATATTATCTGATTATCTGATAGGTCTCCCCTTTATATGATTTTGAGGATATGGTTACTATATTTGATTTGTTCCTACTTTGTACCTTTGTCTATGCCTTATTATTATTCCATTGCTATACCATATTTGTTTGTTTGCTTTTGCTTTCATTTTCGTTCATTATATATCTGTTCACTGGGCTTTTTAAGCTCAGCCGCATTTCTTTTCCTGCAGCAGGTTTTAGTTGGAAGATGGGTATGAGTGAAGAGACTTTTGGACTTAGAAGACTTGATAGTTATTTTGGCCTAGAGATGATTAGAAGTTATATTGTAGAATTTGTATTCGCATTTGTAACCTTGTAATTTCAGTATTTCATTTGTAACCTTTGAGATTCCTTGTATTACTGTAATGTATGCTTTGTTTTGATCTGGTATGAAACATTAGTGTGACATCTTTACCCTTGTCGGGTTGGGGTGTTACAATACACAACCACAATCTTTTCTTCCCTTATTGGTTAATCTTCCTCCCCTGAGATTGGAAGATCTCTCACCATGTATCAAAATATTTCCTCCCCTGAGATTTATCATTTCCTCCCCTGTTTGGAAGATCTCTCACCATCATCTGATCTACCAATTAGAACATGTTTTCAGACAATGTTGTACATGTAGCCATAAATTCCTTATGAGTTTATTTGCTGCCCTCATCACTTCCTGGTGTTTTAACTCCTGTGAGAGGTGATTCATGGGGCATTGACTCATTGTCCATTATTTGATGGTTTTTCTGAGCCACTTTGAAAATTCTTTTGAAGAAACTTTTGACTTAGCAATATGAATATGATTTTATTATTGAAAAATCATACTGCTCTCAACCATTTTGAAGGGATTAAGTGTGTAACAGACACTTAATCAAGAATTCGGTTTAACTTAACCTCTGGTTGTGTGAGGACCAATGTTTTCAGTTATAAATAACTGCCTGTGTAAATATAAACCCATTCAAATTGCTTTCTTGACAGGTTTTCCAGCTCGTGACAATTGTATATTCTAACACAAGTGTTAGATGCACATTTGTTCGCTGTTTTTCTATCAGATGTCCTTATACTTTCTCATTATACTAATTAAAGTATAAAATGATAGAAAGTGAGTTATGTCAGTTACTATCTGACCAACTTAGTCATCAAGTCAATGTGAAACATCATAATCAGGTTTCAAGAAAGAAGTTTTAAAGAATTTATTAACTTAGATGTAAACCTTTGTTAATGAATTCCCAAACTCAGTCCATCATAAACCTATTATGTCAGCAACTAAGATAATCATTCTGGTACTTCCATTTCACTTGAAACTTCCTTTGTGCTCAATGTTCATACCTGAAATTGTTAGTCCAAACCAAGAAACAAAATGCAAAAACGTTTGTCTTATAGCAGTATCAATATATGACTAACAGTATGAACTGAACAACAAAATTTGTACAAGCAGTACAAACTTTTCAATAACAGTACCAATTTACAAAGCTAGCAGTACAAACACAAATTTATATACAATAACACAGAGTTTTAAATCATCAAGGATTAAGCATTCCAATACTTGCTACCAAGTATTGAAATCTTCCAACATCAAAAGCTTTTATGAGAAGATCTGCAAAGTTGTGATCAGAATCAATCTTAAGAACTTGAATCAGCTTTTTCTCATTGCAGTCTCTAATAAAATGATGTCTAATTTCAATGTGTTTTGTTTTAGAATGTTGTACTGGGTTTTTAATTATGCAAATTGTACTACTATTATCAATATGTATGACAGTATTCATGAAATTGTACCCATAATCAATTAATTGATTTTGAAGCCAAAGTACTTGACCACAGCAACTTGCAACAGCTACATATTCAGCTTCAGTTGTTGAAATAACTATAATAGTTTGCTTCTTACACTGCCATGAGATAAGTCTACACCCAAGGAATTGACATCCTCCAGTTGTTGACTTTCTATCCAAGCTTGCACCTGCATAATCACTATCTGAATATGCTACCAAGTCAAAAGGTGATTCCCTAGAAAACCATAGACCCAACCTAGGTTGACTCTTAAGATATCTAAAAATCCTCTTAACAGCTGTTAAATGAGAAACCTTTGGAGTTACTTGAAATCTTGCACAAGCACAAATAGAGAACATCATGTCAGGTCTTGATGATGTGAGATACATCATAGAGCCTATCATAGATTTGTATGTGTGTACATCTACATTTTCTCCATCTACATCTTTTAAGAAGTGGCTTCTCTGAGTCCATTGGTGTGCTTGCCACTTTTGAATCAGCAAATTTGAATTTCCTTAGAATCTCTGCAACATACTTATCTTGACTAATAAATATGCCTTCACATGATTGCCTAACTTGCAGACCCAAAAAGAATGTAAGTTCCCCCATGGAACTCATCTGAAACTTATCATGCATAAGTTTCTCAAACTCTAAACACATCTCCTTCCTTGTAGATCCAAAGATGATATCATCCACATACACCAGAACTAGCAAAAGATCATTCTTGTGATTCTTGATGAATAATGTCTGATCAATCTTGCCTCTTTGAAATCAATTTTCTATTAAGTAGGAAGCTAGTGTTTCATACCATGCCCTTGGAGCCTGATGAAGGCCATAAAGAGCCTTAACTACTTTGTACACTTTGTCTGGATGGTCTGGGTCAGTAAACCCTGGAGTTTGTGAGACATATACCTCCTCTTCAATAGTACCATATAGAAAAGCACTCTTGACATCCATTTGATAAACTGTGAAGCCCATAAATGAAGCATAAGCCAAAAATAACCTAATGGCTTCAATCCTTGCTACTGGAGCAAACACCTCTTCATAGTCTATCCCTTCTTCTTTTGTGTACCCTTGGGCTACTAATCTAGCCTTATTCCTAATCACTATGCCCCTTTCATCCCTTTTATTTCTGAAAACCCATCTAGTGCCAATTACCCTTACACCCTTGGGTAAATCAACTAGCACCCATACCTTCTGAATTTTGAACTGAAGAAGCTCTTCTTGCATAGCTTCTACCCAGCTTGAATCATCTAGGGCTTTAAGAACATTCTTTGGTTTTTCTTGTGATAGAAAACATACACATAAGCAAGAGTTTGCAAACTCATGCTGCTTTGAAGCATAAAGGGCATCAAGAAGCCCTTGTCGGTTTGAAGACATCAGTTGTTACCTTGTCTTCACCCCTGATTGTACATCTCCAATCACATTGTCCAGGGAGTGGACTTTGTGAATCCTTGTATGTGTTGTAGAAGGAACTTGATAGTTAGGTGGGCGATTATTGAAATCCACCTCTTCTTCTGAGAAATCTGCTTCAGTTGAGACTGATGGGCCAGCAGTAGAAACATTTGGCCTAGCAGTATGAACTATTTGCCTGGCAGTATCTTGCTCTGTCTCAGCAGTAGAAACATCTTTTGTACTGCTAACTTCACTTTCTTGTTTCTCAGTTCCATCTTCCTTGTTTTCATCTTCAATCCCTTCTTTAGCTTTATCTGTAGAAGGTTCATCATTTGTTGAAGTTGAAGCCACACTGGTACTTGTCCATATTGGCATCCAAACATAATTTTGATCTTCCTCTTTGTCTAACCCTGCCTCATTTGTTGTTTCATCTCCTTTTGAACCTGAAAATTCATTAGTTTCAACAACAACAGGCACATAATTCATAGAATGGGTTAGTGTCTCAAGATCAAATAGCCAATTAGGACCTTGGCCTGCTACATTGGATTTATTCTCTGAAAATTCCACATGCAGGTTTTCCTCTACTCTCATAGTTCTTGAGTTGTATACTCTAAAAGCTTTGCTATTAAGAGAATATCTAACTAAGAATCCTTCATCTGCTTTACCATCAAACTTTCCTAGATGGTCTAAGGTATTCATAATTGTCACATCACATCCAAAAGGTCTAAGAAATCCTATTGCAGGAGTTCTACCTCTAAAAAGCTCATATGATGTCTTATTATGAGATTTGACAACCAAAACCCTATTCTGGACATAGCAAGCAGTATTAACTGCTTCAGCCCAAAAAGTGATAGGCAACTTAGAGTCGGCTAACATGGTTCTAGCAGCTTCTATGAGTGTTCTATTTCTCCTCTCAGCATCTCCATTCTGCTGAGGAGTTCTAGCAACATTAAATTCTCTCCTAATACCTTTTTCCTTGTAGAAGTCATCCATAACTCTATTCTTAAACTCTGTCCCATTATCACATCTAATGACTTTTACTTTCTTGTCTACTCGGTTTTCTATCTGTGTAATGAATGTCTTAAGGATGCTAGAAGTCTCATCCTTAGAACCTAAAATGAAAACCCATGTAAATCTACTATAGTCATCAGTAATAACTAGACAATATCTTTTATGCATCATACTACTAACAGAAGTAGGTCCAAATAAGTCCATGTGAAGAATAAACAATGATTGATCAATAGAGTTAAAAATTTTGGGCTTACAAGTGGCTTTGTGTTGTTTGCCTTTAAGACAAGCAATGCATGTTTGGTCATTTTCAAATCGTTTTTGAGGTAAACCTCTTACCAAACCATTCTTAACAATCTTATTTATGGTTTTGAAATTTATGTGACCAAGCCTTCTATGCCATGTCATTGATTCATCCAATGTGACCTTTGCAACTAAACAAGTAAATGCCTCTTTAGGAACAATCTTCTTCATATCAACACTGTACATGTTGCCCTTTCTTGGGATTTTAAGAAGTACTTGACTTTCATCAGGCATCTTAAAATCAGAAGAAAGTACAAGACATTCAGTGTCAGTAAAAAGAACTTTGTTCTTTTTGTCACACATTTGTGAGACACTAAAAAGATTATACTTAAGCTCTTGCACATAGTACACATCTTCAAAATCTAAATTTTCAGTTTTAATGGTACCTTTACCGAAAATTTTGCCACCAATACCTCCCCCAAAGCTAACATATCCTCCATTTATTGATTTAAAATCTGAGAGATAGGACATGTTGCTAGTCATGTGCCTTGAAAATCCACTATCCGAGTATCCTTGATCCTCTTGTTTATCAGTTGAATGTTCCTGCACAGAAATTAGGAATATTAGTTTCATTTGGGGACCCAAGCCATTACTGACTTGGATCTGCCTCGTGCATCAATGTAATTTAATCTCTTAAGAATGGTTGATGCACCATTGGGTTTAATTTGTCTCCAAACCTAACATGCTGAGGCCTTAACAACATTTGCCCTCTTTTCCCAAGCAGCATTATGAACTGTTTGCCTAGCAGTAGAAACTGCTGGCTTAGCAGTTGTACCCTTCACTTTCCAAATTTGTTTATGGACCACTGCTTTTGTTACAAAAGGCCTTTGAGTAGTTTTAGATGCATATTTGAAAGTTATTTTTGCATTTTGAACTGCTGGTTTTGGGTAAACAGAGTAAAAAGGTCTGGCAGTAGAAACTGCTTGTCTAGGAGTATGAACTTTTGGTCTCGCAGTAGGAACTGCTTTTGGTCCAGACTTAAATGAAACTGTTTTGGGTGTTGTTCTAGTATAATTAGAGTGACTTTTAGGAGTATTCCTTTTTAAATTCACCCTATTGTTTGTATACCCAGATACCCTTTGGTTGCAGAAAGCTGCAAGATGGTCAAATTCTCCACATATGAAACAAGCTTTGTTATAGAGTCAAAGTCATCACCTAGTTGGTGAGACTTAAGGCCATTCCAATTCCTTTGGTTGACTTTAGGCTTTTTTGTGGTTCTGTATTGCTCACAATACCTAACTGGTTGTTAGCATGTTTAACATTGATTTTAGGCCTCTCAGTATTATTTTTGACTATCTTAGGAACACTTGTTCCTGCTTTCTTAACCACTTTAGGTTTAGACATAACCTGTTCTTCTTCATCATCATCAGATTTCCAGTCCTCAATGACTACAATATCTGATTTCCTATCAGAGGACTCCTTGTCCTCAGAAAGTGAAGTTTTACTTAAACTCTCACTTACTTCTTCTACCTTAGGAATTTCAATAGACTTAGAACCGTATTTCATTTTTGGTTTTTGAAACTCAGCTAAACCTGTGTGAGCTAGGTTAATACCTGGAGGTAAGGGAACAACTCTGAATAGTGGAGAAACAAATTTGTAACCTATACCAGACTTAGCTTTATTAACAACTTGAGCTTCCTAAATCTTATTGATTCCATCTGAAGCATAAGCTAGTGTATCTACTGTTATCTTAACATTTTCATTTGCCTTTTTGTGCTTTACTAGTGATTCATTCAGCACATTAATGCACTCTTCTTTGAACTCTAAGTTTCTTTTTATTGCAGTCATGTCATCACTAAACCTAGATTCATTTCCTCTATAATGCAAGATTTGTTTTTCAAGAACCGCTAGACCTCTTTTATGATTAGATAAATTAACAATTGTTTTATATAGCTCTTCTAGTTGATCATCAAATTCCTTTTTATGTTTTTCATAAGCTTTAAGAGCAGAGCAGGATTCAGTACACTTGATTATAGAATTTACCTCTGAATCAGAAAATGCCATTAATGCAGTCTCAGTTGCCACCATTGTAGCTTCTTTTGGTGCTTCCTCTTCATCAGCCATGAAGCTCCAATCATAGCTAACACCATCAATGGCTAGCATAGACTTTGGCTCTTCCATAGTGACATCCTTCTTTCTATCTTGCTTATACCAAGTGGTCCAATTATCTTGCCTTTTTGGCTTTCTGCACACTCTTGCAAAGTGTCCAAACTTGTGACAATTGAAATACTCTACTTTCATTTTATCAAACCCAGCAGTTTCATTACCATTAATGGTAATCTGCTTTCCAGTTTTGTGCCAAAACTTCTTAGCCCTCATGCTAAGTAAGGCAACTTGCCACTTTATATCCATCTCTTCTAAGTCATCATCATTCACCTAATCAAGGTCTTCATGAGTTAGAAGAGAACCACTAATTTGACTAGTAACAAATGCATAGAATGTTGAATCTCCAAGTCCAGCAACATTCTTTTGTGAACTAGCAGTAGAACCATCAAAGTTAACTGTAGAACCACCTTCATCTTCATCTACCTCTTCTGACTTACTAAAATTGGCAGATGACAAAAGTGCCACATTCCCGGAACTAGTACTGTAGTTTCCAGACTTCTTCAGACTTTGTTCATAAATTTTGAAATTGTTGTACAAATCATTGAGTTTCATGGTTTCAATGTCTGGATTATTCATCCAGACAACCATATGAGTATGGAATTCATCAGGTAGACTTCTTAAAAACTTAATGTTGAGATCTTCCTTGGCTATCTCAACTCCCAAAATAGCTAACTGACTGACAAGCTTGTGTAATCTTGAGAACAGCTTATCAAGAGATTCATTGTTGTTTGAACTAAAATTTTCAAATTGTTGTTTCAGCAATGTCTTCTGTGTTTTCTTGGTAGTTTCATTACCACCAAACCATGCACAAATTCTTCAAAAAGAGTTTTTGCATCAGGATACTTGCTAAAAGATAGCATTTGTTCACCAAGAATGGTCATAAGTAGCAAATTTCTTGCCTTTTGATCATTCCATTTCTGTATCCTTTCTTCATTGGTAGTTGGTCCAGTATTTATTTTCTGAACTGTTTTGCCTTCAAGAATGACATCTGTATAACCTAGTGTAAAAGAATCACCATACATAATGATATCCCAGAGAGCATAATCTTGAACCATGAAGTATTGCTCAATCCTTAACCTCCACAACTCAAACTCATTCTGTTTGAGCATAGGTAACTTTGCAGCAATATTTGTAGCCTGAATATTCTCCACATCCATTTCTTCTTCTTCTTCTAAATGAAATATATCAGCCTTACCCTGATACCAATTGCGAGGAGAATTGATACACTTTAAGGATGTTAGTCCTTTGTAACTTGTGTATGTGATACTTTGAGTTAATATGGTTAAGTATGCGGAATCTACTTAACCACACTTAGAAGGTTATTTGTTTATGGAAATGGAACAGTGATGCTTGTGTAATGAACAATGAACAATGAAAGTTTAAGACCAAACGATTCAATATTATTGAAAATAATACGAGTGATCTTCACTATCACTAGCGTTACAAAAACCTTGAATCTATATGTTTCTATGACTTATGATTTCTATGATAAGTTATGTTCTTTGTTCTTGACAGATATTTAATTTTAAGTTCATGCATCAAGTGCTTATCTCTAAGCTAAGATCTTCTTTTTATAGTCCAAAGAAGATCTTTTACAATATTGTCAAGTTTTGTCGAACTACTTGCTAGGTTATGTTGAGTGTGTCAGTAGCTAAGATACAACAAGTATCTATGTTTACAACTTGATTGACTGACTACGAATCAAAGATATTATCTACCATATATACTTGACTTTTATTCACAAATATCTTTTTATACTTATCCAACCAGCAGTAGTATATGCGACACTTATCTATCCATCAGTAGGAATCAGCAGTACCTTTGTTTGTACTATCAATACTAACTTCAGTTAGTATTGTTAGTTATAACTTGAGAAGTCTTCAGATATACACTAGCAGTTAGTACTGTTAGAGTATTCTTCTCAGCAGTACTAATCTTCAGAACATTTAATTCCCAACAAAATCTACCAGGAAGGTAAATTTTCCAACTTCGACTAGCATGTTTTCAGCTATCCCAACTGGATGTTGAAAAGATCGATATGCTAATCTCACGCTCATTTTGGTAGGTTTGAGTGATTCGATAGATAGTTTTGCACAGAGAGAATATGGCATCAGATTAATGCTAGCACCAAGATTAGCTAGAGCATTGCAAGAGAATGTTTTGCTGAAGGTACAAGGAATTAGGAAACTTCCGGGATTACCAGTTTTGGTGGAATTTTGTTTTGAACAATCGCAGAACTTTCCTCGTTTAGGAAAGTTGTAGAAATTTGTTCTAACTTGCTTTTGTTACTCACAAGCTCTTTAAGAAATTTCCTATAATTGGGCATACCGGCTAGAACATCAACAAGATAAACATTAATTCGTACGGCAGGAATTATGTCAAGAAATTTTCCGTATTACGCTTCCATTTTTTCTTTTCTCAAACGCTGAGGGTATGGTATTCTTGGTTTTTTGGTTTGAGAACAAGTGTATTGAGTGTTTTTGTTTTAGTTTTCTTTTGAGGTATTGATTCATCCTCATCATCATCACAGAAAACTTCAATGGTGGGTTGCATTTGGCTAGGGATGGGTGGTGATTCATATGAGGTACCATTTCTGGTTGTTATGGAATTCACATGCTTGTGACGAGCTTCTGGTGGTTGATAAGGCTTGCTCCCAGATGAGCTATTCCTTGGATTAGGTTGAGTGTTACTTCAAGTGATCCAGAAGTTTGACAAGATTGCTTATCAGCAAGTTTGTCGAATTTTTCTTCCAAATTTTGGATCGAGGCTTGATGATTTTTGGTTGTGGATTCAACTTTTCTTTTAGATCCATGAATGTCTCTTTAACAAACAAGTTTGTTGATTTTTGTGCTTTTATGAATTCACTGAGTTGTTGTTGAATGTCACTAGGAGAATCTCGGTTATATTCTGATCGTTCACTAGGTCGCCATTTATCTCTATCTAGATCGCGATTACGATAGTCATCGTAAAAATGAGTTCTTCGAAATGATTGCATAAATTTGGCTTCCTCTTTACAAGACATGGGTGTATCATCATCGTTATAATCCACGGTTGAGTGATTACCTCCACAAGTATTGCAGTTTTAACGCCTTTCTTTCATTTCTTAATACTAAGCATCCATTTTTATGGCCATGGCATCCATTCTTGCCATAATTTTTTCAGTATGAGATTTACAACTACCTTCATCGACGAAAGCAACAGTTTTACGAACGGCTATTTTTGGTTTTTCATTTTTAGCCCAATCAAGCTAGAGTAAGACTTATTCTTCAAGAAGTTGATATGCTTGATCAGACGTTTTATAAAGGAAGTTACCTCCGGCCGCAGCGTTTGAAGCTTCTTTAGTTTGTTCATCAAGACCGTGGTAAAAGATTTTGATTATGTTGCCTTTTATCAGACCGTGTCCATGGCAATTCCTTAGCAACTATTTCATTTGAAGCAAGCTTCAGTGAGGGTTTCACGTTCGTGTTGTGAAAAACCTCTGATTTCTCCGAGAAGTCGATCGAATAACACTAGAGGAAAAAATCTACTTACGAATGCGGTACGAAGCTCGTCCCAAGATTCAATAGTTCCTTCATCGAGTTCATCAACCCAAGTTTTAGCTTCTCCCGTTAAGGATAAGGGAAACATCATAAGTTAGGCCGCTTCGGTCTCGGTTGCTCCGTATTTGAACATATCTCAAACTCCGAGAAATTCATGAATGTGTTTATGAGGATCAGTTTTGGTCCGGCCATCCAATTTGTTACCTTTGACAAGAGTCAAATGGTTACCTTTAATTTAAAATTCACTTGCGGTTTCAGGAATGGTAATTGCTGGTCCAGGAGTCGGGGCAACGATACGATCGTTCGCCCACATGGGTTCATTATCGGCGTTATCCATAGGATCGTATAAATCAATGATTTTAATAAAAAAATCTGTAACGAGAGATATCGTCAATGGAAGGATAGATTATTCGAGGTTGTTCGGGTCTTTCGTCTTTTTGGGATATGGGACTCTTTTGTTTTTCGTTTTCTTCGGTTTGAATTTCTTTCAGGTTCGTATAAGGGTGAAACAGGTTCAACTTCAGATGAACGTGTGTGCGTCCAAAGCCAAATAGTTTGCAAAGGTTTGAATAAGTTTACAGAGCGAAATTTAATTCAAGTGAGACAAATTTCGTTTTCTGAGAAAATAGGTGCGGCGTACACAAAGATGTGTGCGACGTACTTGAGGATTAGAAATAAGTACGGCGTACTTGAGATTGAGCAGGGCAGACTTAGGGTTCTCGAAAGGTTTGTTTTGAAAGAAAGAAGTTTCTAACGATCAAAAGGTGATTCTTTTTGGTTTTTATGTTTAGATTTAGAAAGATTATGAAGTTTTAGGAAAAACGTCATGGATTGGAGTGAGTGCGACGTACTTGGTGACAAGTACGGCGGTGTTGTGTGCTCTATAAATAAGTGCGTTGCACAAGGTTGATTGTGCGACAGATTTTCATCAACTGATGTTACAGAAAACTTGCAGTTTGCAGATTTGAAAAGGAAATAGAGTTTTGTTTTGCTAAATTCACTTGAAAACACTTAAGGAACAGATTTAAGTCCCCGGCAGCGGCGGCGCCAAAAAATTTGATGTGTAAGGAAAACTTTAGATTTATAATACTAGTTTCACCGATTTTAATAAACCAAACACACGGGTAAAGTATAACCCACGTATGTAGTATAATATTATAGGTAAGACCATGTCGTATCCACAGGGACTTAGTTCGTTCGATTAAGGAGTAGATGATTAGTTTAAACAAAACAATAATTCAACAAATAGCAAAACAAGGAAGTGTAGTAAATTGAATAATAAGGAAATGGATTACTTGGATAGCTTATATAATTCAGTGATAATGCTTATGCTAGATCTCAGTTTGATTATTGATAAGGTTTACAACTTACAACTTAGCCATTTTCGTAAAAAGAGCAATTTCACAAGTCAATAGGTTCAATTCAAGATTTAGGTTTATCCAATTAGTATTTTATCTTAGGTCTAGATTACCACCAATTCTCCTAAGCGTATTTCTCCAACCAAAGGCTAAAAACGCAGACAAGCTTTTAGAATTGCTTATAACTAATTGGTTCTTTCGACCTTATCCAACAGGTTATACTCAATCATTAGTGATAAATAAACATGGCAAGACTTAAGATATAATAGTTCAAAATATATAAAGTTGAATTGATAGAGATCAAAACATAATCCTAACATCACTTTATTATATTTACTAGTCCAAGCAATCACAAGAGGTTTAGCCTCTCATGGATAATGAGTTTATGATAACAGTAGTAATAGAAGAGTAAACAGGAGGCATACAAATTGAATGATCAAATGGATTGCACTAGTGTCACAAGAAACCCAAAATTCTATAACCACAACATATGGTACAGCTGCTTCTCTGCCTTGACTCGTCTGGTACTTCTGCACTTCTTAGGGATGAACTTTAGTGATAATTCTTGGAGAGTGTAGATGCTCAAATGCCTGCAAATGGGCTCTTTATATAGCCTCTTGATAGGCAAAGTACGGCATACTTCGATTGCAAGTGCGGCGCACTTGGTTATTATCTTGGCGCTAAAGTTTCATAAATGCAGAGGAAGTACGGCGCACATAAATCTTAAGACCGACATGCTTTCTATTAATATCCACCTTTGACTTTTCTTAACCGAGCAGACAAGTGCGGCGCACATGAAAGAGAAACGACGCATTTCTATAGCAATCTTGGACTTATTTTGTAGACTTTATTTATGCGAGCTTTATTTGCTGAAATACTTATAAAATCTTTACGTTTCTTGCTCAAGGGTATCTTCGAGTGAACCTGCACATATTCATGCTATTAAGTATCCAAAGTTCACAAGAAATGATAATAAAGCATATAATATTATACCCGAAAATATGTATAAATAGGGCGTCATCACTTTTTCCAAGGAAATAACCACACAATGTATTAGTGCAACGATTGTCAACCTCTTCGACTGACGATTTTGGAATGATCAAATCAGAGTCTTTGACTGTTGCTCGTGTTTCTATAAGACGAAATTTGCATTACTAGTAGAAGTTTTGGCATTCATAACAGTAGCATACGTTGAGGTTTAATAGAAGCACCTCGCAGAGCCTCCTCAAAACTCGTACAAGCCAAACTAGTCAATTTATCTATATTATTCGCATTCATAGTAGCATCGCTAACAGCCTGAGTGGTGTTTATACCTTGTTCATTCGCCTTTTTAACTTAACCAGCAACTTCGGTTTGGGTAGCATCAAGGGATTCAACACTACTAGTTGACACTACAGTTGCAGTCGGCTCTTTAGGAAAATTCATCTCAAGTTATCTCCACCAAACGACTCATCGTTACTAGGTTTTAATGGCAGCCCATCATCACCTAATAACACAAGTTTTCCCTCTAACATTTTCTTTTCAATATCAAAAATTTTACCACCCAATGAAGACATATTAGGAATACCGTATGCATCAGACAAAGATGGAAACGGTTCGGTTCCAACAACATTTAGTTCAACAATAGCCACATTTTCCTTAGCAATACCAGAACTTCACGCAATCATCAAAAGATTATCGTTTGTATTTTTCTTCTTCTTCTTCTCCCCTCTCCCTCCCGACTCCAAAAACACACTTTTCATTCTCAAACCCTGTACATACACTCAAAAACCACAAAGCACAAGTAGCGTCGAGCTTCAGATGAACGCAGGAACCCTAAGATTGTATAAGTCGACTTTGGTCAGATTAATTAGAATCAAGAGATTAAAACCTTACAATTCCGATTAGACAATGAATTAGGGATTAAGATTGTTTCACAATCAACCAATAACAAGAATAATATCATATTAAGCACACCTGTGATTAGATGGAAAGAAACGTTTAGGGTTAAAAGTTCTTCCAAAGACAATTTATGTAAACCCCAAAACCCGTTACCACCAAAACCCTTAAAACCTTTGAACTAACAACATATCTGAAACAGTAATATAGTTAAACACGAATGCTTAATGACACACTATAATAGATTGAAGCAAGAACAAAGAAAGAATTGCGATTGAATGGAAAAACAATTTAGGGTGGTTAGGGTTGAAAAAATGGCCAATCGCCTAGGGGGAGAATTAATCAGTTGTTTCTAGTTGCTGGTACATGTGGTTGGGGTCATTTTTTATATATTTATTACGGATAGATGGTCAAACAGATGGATGGCTGTGATTAATTTGTACCATTCGTACTAAAATCTAAAAATGTACCTGATCCCTTATATCATAAAAACATAAAAAGTTAAGTTGCTTACTATAGTTTAAAAGCATGAAACTTTTGTTTTTATAAATTATCGATGGTTATGGTTATAAGGGCGTGTCAAGAGGGTAATTATTCATCTTTTTTAGTGAGAAACTTCTCAATGGTACCCCTCTTGTTGTGTGAGAAACTTTTCAACCAAATGGTTGTGGGTTCAAGTCCTGGCTAGAGCATGTGAGATAGTATGTGGTGTGTATATTGTGCGATAGTTAATTGCGGTTCTAAAAAAAGAAATGTAAAAAATAGAAAAGTTATAGATTCATATGCTTTATATTTATACTTATCTCTACTATATATGAACCATGCTTAATTTTATTTAAATTTGAAATTCTCAAATTTGAATAACGTGTAATGCCCACAGTAACCCTTAAAAACAAGTTTAAATAACAAGTTTTACTAAGTTGAATTCAATTTCAAATATGATCAAGTTGAATTCCATTTCACTTTCAAATATGATCAATATGACAACCTTTTTAATGTCAACTTTCTAAATGGCAACTTATTAAATTTGGACCAATCTCTATGAGTTTTTTCGATTACTATACATGGTTGCTCTTTATCAGTGTGAAATCTATACTACATTTAAAGAGAAAATTAATTTTCTTTAAAGCTTAAAAAACTTAAGAATGAATAATGTGTTATACATAGAATACCCTTTCAAATTTCAAAATGTTTTACTTTCTATTAGGTCACCATAATGATTCAACACAAGTATAGTAATGATAGAAATAAGAGAGAGGGATGAGAGTGGTCGATTACTTCAATTTTGAATAAAATGACAAAGGTTTATTAGCATATAGAAATAACCAACAAGAAATAAGAGAGTATTACATGGGTATTTATAGGAGAGGATGCTAGGGCAACATCCCTGCTTCCCTCCTTTCATATAAATGGGCTTTTACATAGGTCCACGGGCTTACTTCATAAGCCTAGTAATAATAACAAACATATAAGCCTATTTATTTAAGCAACCTATTAAAAACTTAATGACAGACACTTGATAATAATTACACGTATTTCCAACAATCTCCCCTTAAGGGTTGGTCATCAAAGGTTGCTTGACGTCTTTTTTACTTCTTTGGCTTTGACTGTTAGGAATATAAATATTCACATGAAAGACTCGGTCACCCCGAGTATGGATTAGCATTAAGTAGCTCGTAGGATTAATCATATTAGGTTAGACTTCGTAACACCATGGAGTCGGGTCGGGTCTTTACCCCACTATGCTCACTCCATAGCCCATGTGGGGCATTTGTGTATGTACTATAAATACCCCTTCCTACACAAGGGAAGGGTTGGAACTTCAATTACAACAAGCTAATCCATTGAACTTTCTCTCACTAGAAGTTTCCTTCTCATCTCTTTCTCTCTCTAGAATATAATCGGCCAAACATTAATCTTGTGAGTGTGTTATGTTTATGAACATGTTACAATTGGTATCAAGAGCCATGGTTAGGTTCGAGTGATTGCATGTTCATGGATTTGTGGTGTGTTCTTTGTGTTTTTGTATTGTTTTTGTAGTTCGACTAGAAAAGTAAAAAAGATCAAGATTTGATCCTAATTGGTTCTTAGATTTGGTAGAAGTTTGTACTTTTGTGTTCACAATAGTCTATTGCATAATTCCTTGGCACTATTCGACTTAGTTGGTGGTGTTATTTTAAAGTTTGAATATTTTTCCTCATTGCGTTTTGACTCTCGGTTAGGTGTTCTTCGTTGAGGTTTGAACTAGTTTAGGATTGCGGTTTGGTGTGCATCGTGTTGTGGTTTGGTTTGTAGCTGAAAAGGGAAAACAGACAAAACTCAGTGAAAGCGACTCCTTGTCCTATTGTGACTGCATTTTGGGTTCTTGCATTTTGGTACTGAGGTTCTGCGTTTTGACTGTTGCGGTTTGCCTTGTGTGACTGCGATTTGGCAAGACTTTGCGTTTTGGCCACTGAGATTTGCCTCCAAAGAACTGCGATTTGGCATTGCGGTTTGGGTGTTGCGGCTTGACTTCTGCGTTTTGGTCCTGTGTTTTGTCTTTGTTGACTGCATTTTGACTTCTGCAATTTGCCTCCAAAGCTGCGTTTTGGTCTTGAGGTTTGGTCATTGCGGTTTGACCAGTGGATCTTGCGGTTTGAGTAAAAGTTGACTTTTTACATCAAAACTTCAAACGGCCATAACTTTTGAACCATAACTCCGTTTTCAGCGAAATGCCTGTCAAAACGACCGGAACAGCCTGAATATAGTGAGGTTTCATCATGAAGTCATGAAACGAAATTTTTGAGGCCCAAATCCCCTCTGGAATGAAGTTATTGAGGTTTTAAGTTTTCAGACCAATATTTCACCATAACAACTCGCATCAACCAAACCAAATCACAACTAAACAACATATCACCTAGTCCATCAAACGATCATCATGTTTAACATTGAAAAAGGAGTTATATTCTTTACGAAAACAACTTGATCAAACTGTTAAACAAAAACAGGATATCCAAGAAAGTGTAATTACACTAAAACATGATTTCAAAGAAAAAGAAACAAAACTCTTAAATGATTTTTCCAAACTTAAAATGTTAAAGAATAAGATTGAAAACAAGTTGTACGCACAAGACCAGACCAGACAAACTGCTCAAATGATTCAAAAGCATAAAAAGTTGTGTGATGAACATAGTGAAATGTATGTAGGTGAACCTAAACCAGCTTTCCTTAGGAGTGCTAAAGTAGCCCAACCTTCCTTGTATGATGGAAATGAACTGCTTAAGCCTGGTCATGCCCCTCCTGATGTGTCATCATTTGAAGAGAGTAATGAGATAGAAGTAATAAATAGAGAATGATTGGCTGAAAAAATGAAGGACCCCAAATGCATAGCAAATCGAGTCATAATCAAACCCCATAATTACTATGAGGTGAACCGATCGACTATTTTTGCACCTCAAACTAAGTTGATGCCAGAACAAATATTTTGGTCTTTGGACGTAGAAAAAAAGGAAAGCCGATGAACTTCAAGCCAAAACTCCACCCTTTAGAAAGATAGCTGCAGCAACGGTGTACCCACCTAATACACCCATGCACTTAGTTCCTTTAACTCTTCCCACAAAATGTAAAACTCTAATTAGCATATATGTTCTTTGTCGACTATTTGTTGATTTCGATAAAACATGTAAGAAGAGAATTACGCCAACGGGAATTACTGAAGAAGAATGGGTCTTTGAACAAAAAAATGGTGCTACTTAACTGAGGTTATTCCATTCTTTAAACTCCTCAAAGAACATTTTGAGGGCATGCAAAAAACCCTTGAAATTGAATTAAACGAGATGAGAGAAGTATTTAAAGACATGGAAAATGAGGTGTCCCAAAATGCGATAGAACTTAAGAGTCGTGAGATTGAGAGAAAGAACATTCTCATCACCAATGAGAATTTGATTGCGAGATGTATTGTGCAGGATGTATTTTATACTGCTACTGATTCTGCATTAACTGCTTGTCAATTTCATGAGTTGTCTATTGCATTGAATGTTTCCCAGAATCGTGTTGTTGAGCTTGAGGGGGAGAATTTAAAATTGCATGAGAAAATCCAAAACGATGACCATGATAACATGGTCAGGTATTTTTCAAAACTAGAGGTCGATAATCTTAATTTGCAATTAAAATATCAACATTTAGAAGAAAGAATTAAAATCTCAAATGCTCCTGAATTTGATGCATATTTTGAATTAAGAAAACGAGATGAAAAAATTCAAGTTCACATTAAAATGATTCGAAAATTGAGGGCCCAAATTGCCCAATTAAAATCAAATAAGACTGATGTGACTGGCACCCATAAACCATCATCTTTAGATTCTCAGAATTTTCATTATCAAGACACCATCAATAAATTACAACATGAAAATGATTGTTTTCAAGCTGAAAATTCAAAAATCAAACAATATTACAAAGAGTTATATGATTCGATTAAAATCACACGTGATAAAACCAATGAAAAACTAACCTCTTTGCTTAATGAGATTGAGAATCTAAAGGCTCAGGTGAAAGTAAAAATGCCAGTCATCACCAGTGATAATGTTGTTCCTAAGGTTTCTGCTTGTTGTAAGTATGCAATTGATGTTGTTCCTATTCCGCTTCCCCTTAGGAACAATAGGTCTGCTCATCAAGTATATCTCACTCACCTTAAGGATAGCCTTGATACCCTTCGTGAGATCATAGAAGAGGATATGATAGATAAATCACTTGATAGTGCAGTTGTAGATGCCTGCTTCCTCACTAAACGATCTCAGGAACTCTTAGAATACGTCATTGGCACATGTCCTAAGATTGATAACAAGCGAAATAGGTTTATTGCATCATCCTCAATGACTAAGAACAAGCATGTAACCTTTGTGGCACTCTTGGATACTTCAGATCCCAACACATCAAAACATGTTCAGCAACTGGAAGTGAAAAAGACTAAGATTCCCATCTGTCCTTCTACAGGAGTTAACAGAGACACTAAAGCCAGCGAGTCAAAACCTAGGAGAAAATTAAAGAATTAGAGGAATTCACCATCTAAAAGTGTTGCTAAGAAGAAAGTAGAAGACCACATGAGGAACAATAGGTCAGATTTGAACAAACAAAATCATAATTCAAATCCTAATTCACTTTGCAAAACATGTAATGATTGTTTAATTTAAGGTAATCATGATAAATGTGTTGAGAAATTTTTGAAGTCGTCCAACAAACCCCTAGTTAAGAAAGTTTGGAGAGCTAGACAAATTAAGCAATCTTGGAAACCTACAGGGAAAATGTTTACCAATGTGGGCTTTCAGTGGAAGCCCACGGGCCAAATATTCACACTAGCCGAACATTGCCCTTTAATGAGGATAACCATGCCTAGAGTAGTGCCTGTTAAGGAATGGAAGCCAACTGGTAGAGTTATCCCTTCAGATACACAATGCCCTTTAACTAGGTCCATTGCATCTACTAGTTTTGCCCTTATTGTTAAAACCAATGCACCTATGGTTTCAGCAGCTCCAAAGATTGTTTGCACTAACCAACTAGAACCCAACTTAAATTGGGGATCTGGCACTCAAAACTCTCTTCTTTCGTCTGTTTTCAAATGCAGGTCGTATAGATCGTCCTTTGACATTTTGACTCAGGCTGCTCACAACATATTAGGGGAAACGACAATGACGTCTGTTCACATCAGTTCAGGCCTCGTTCTTCAACGACAATGACGTTTGAACACATCAGTTCAAGCCTCGTTCTTCAACGACATATGACGTTTGAACACATCAGTTCAAGCCTCGTTCTTCAACGACATATGACGTTTGAACTCTGCAGTTCAAGCCTCGAGCCTTAATGTCAACATAATGACATATGCTGAAAATACTCCAGGCCCCGTTCCTCAAAGAAAAGAAAGGCGTACGCTTGAGTGCGCTTTATCTTCGGAAGAAGAGAAATCTTCTTGTTTCTGACTATTCTCATCAACAAGCTTCATGCTTGTTCCATGCTCGTTCAGTCATCAAGTGGATCTACTTTCATTAGATTGTTTTTGATTATTCACTCGATCAAAAATGGGAACCTCAAATGTAATTTTTGAGGGGGAGAAGTGTGAACAGTGGATCAACCTCATACGCACTTGTTCGATCAAAAACGGCAACCTCAAATGCAATTTTTGAGGGGGAGAAATGTGAACAGTAGATCAACCTCATATGCACTTGTTCAATCAAAAATGGCAACCTCATATGCAATTTTTGAGGGGGAGAAGTATGAACAATGGATCGACGTACATTTGATTATATGTTCACTCACTTGTTGGGCATGTGACTCTAATTGTGACTACGGAGTTGATCAGGTATCACTTATTTGAGATTGAAGTTGACTTTCACAAAGGCGTGATCTTATTTTATCTTGAAGTCGGGGTTGGTTGGATGCATGACTTTCAATGATAACTTGCTCGTGCTTAAGATTTAAGTTGAAGACTTAGTTTATCTAGTTACCAGCAGTCAGGGTAAATGTTTGAAGACCTGGTTAACTATCACTTAAAGGAGTTATGTTGTAATACTCAGTGTCACACGCCGATGATGTTGTGGATAATCGCAAGAGGTGTTAATGTCTCATACTTTGGTTGGGTATTGAGTACTTAGAGATTTTCTTGGAGCATAAATTCTCTACACCGTTCTTCCAACATTAGTGCAAGCTTAAGTAACGAGAACGGGGAATTCTACTTCAGTTTCAAGTTTGGTATATCGGGTTTTCTCCATCAGTCATCACTTCAAATAGCCTACTTAAGGGTTGGTAAAGATAGTCAGAGAGAGTTTCGGTAGCGGTTGATTCTCACTTGATACATTTGAGCCAATTTTGTTCTTCTCACTAGATTTCAAGTATATGTGCGTAAAATGTGTTGCTGATTCTGAGGTATCAAAACCAGCAAGGGGGAAGGAGACATACATCTGAACGCACAACGAGTACACATGATAAACCTTATACTTCTTCTTAATTGAAGTTATTCCAGGAAGACAAATGTTATAACCGCAGAGAAAATCAGTGTTTTAACTCGTGCCTTCTGGTGTATTATTCCAACTACGTGGGGGAAGAGATGTAAGAAACATTTTCTGATCATAAAAGAGGTACACAATGGTATGATGATTCCTCTAGTTAGTCTGTATCATTTCGAGTACATACGGGATAACTTGCCTACACAAGGGACTTAGTTGACTTTGGTGCAGCAATTCTCATATGCAATTTCCTGAAGGGAGAAAAGTGCATTTCTGAGTCTTAATTGATTGTGATGTTAAGATTTTGACTTCATTTATGGGATTGAGTGTGTAATTTGGGTTTTTGAGCTTCATACAATGAGACTGATTGCATCACTTCAACTACTTGGGGAAAGTGGTCTTTGGATACTTTTGGTATGCATTATTTCAGACTTCAGCGGGAAGAAATATGAGAAGAATTACTCAAGCGTGAGATGATACGTTGCTGATCTATTTGATGATCCCCCGAACGAATAATCACGATGATTATTCTTAAAAGGTATAATACCCTAAAACATGGCTCCTAAAATCCGGGGCTAAATTGAACTTTTAAAACCGATCACAAGTAAATTAACTAGAAGCTATACCATGTGAATTTCAAGATATTAAACTCCAATAACCAAAGCTTATAAAATCGACATGCTTGATTAAACAAACACTTATGTCACACGCCTAACATGTCATAAGGTCCAAAATAAATAAAATTTTGTACACAACTATAACATATGATACATGTCTAGATACATTTTGATTTTGAAATAAAAATCCTAGCCATTCTTATCTCCACTTTGATTGTCCTCAATCCACTATAACTTCCCCTCCTCCTCATTTATCCCAACTGAATATTCACATTCAAGTGCACACAAAAACCCTAAAACAATTTAGGTGGCGGCATATTGGTTCTCTTCATCTTTCACTCGAGTATCAGGAGATTCAAAGAGGCATGCAAGGGTAGTATACAAGGGAGTTTGATCATGATTTGTTTGGTTCAAAACTGGTTGTTCGAATCAGATTATAGGCATAAGCAAGTTCTGTGGTTGGTTTGGTGTCCTGCTCTCCCTATTCTCAGTCGACACAAAGGTATCCACCTTGTGATCTTTTGTTCTTCTCGTCATGTATACATATAACAGAATAGGTTATAACTAAACTAATTTAAAATCGACCTAAAAGAGTGAGACTCACAAGATATTTTGGTCACATAAAATGAGGAGATGGTTGTGTCAATATAAGAGTTTAAGTGGGTGTTAAAAATCAGATTTGGTTGCATGAAAAATCGATCAGTGCATATGTATTTAAAGGCGTGTAACCTGGAATATATATACGTGTAAAAATGAGAGTTTCCATGCTTGTTGGTGTCTTATTAATATAGGTCGATATATAAGATCTAATATAACCTCATTGATATACGATTAGAACCTGATAATTGAAACCAATCCCTGTTCGTTATAATGAAATGTAAGTCGCATGAAATAAGGCTATACATAGGTGTTGAATTATAATTCTAATCTGCAGTTTAAATCAAGGTAAATATGAGTTATAACCTGGTCTTAATACATGGGTTCGAATCGCTTAAATATGCTATAAAATCTGGTAAATGGTCACATGTATATGGGCGATATATATGTCATGGGAGGGTCATATAATAAGTGTTGTGTACATGATCAATTAAGGCAGAAAACTAGTGCTTGTATGGTTGTGTAATTGTGTGTATTAAATGGTGTGTGTGGACTGGAAAAATAAAGTGTAATATGTGAACTATAAGTGTCGAGTAAAAGAGTCTTAAACACAAGAAGAATGAGTCGATTATGCATGATATGATAATAACGAGTATCAGTTTTAATAATTGAAATGTAGTAAAGAAGTTTGATACTAGTAATAATTTATGAAACTTAGTTGCAATGAGGAAGAAGACGTGAACTAATAACCTGATAGGAATCTAAACGAAATATAAAGAGGAAATGCGTTTATAATTTGAGAGGAAGGAATGAATTATATATGATTTCATGTGAGTGATCTTTTGTAATGTGGGACATGCATGTGTTATAAGTATGATATAAGTATTGAATATGGATATAAAACTAAGAATAAAAATGGGCTGTGCATGGTTGTCACGTTAATATGGGTGTGTTTAAGTAGTATCTTATGTGAGGTCGTGTCTTGTTAAATATGTATGCATGCATGTCGTTTAATAAACAAAAGAAAAGATTGTGAATGTATGTGTTAATTGGGCTTATATAGGGATAAACATGGATCTGTATTAGTCTTGTTATGGTGACAGTTTAAGAGTGTGCATACATGTGTGATTGAAAGTGTGTTTGTAGTATACTGTGGTAAATGGGAAAGTGTTGTATCTCGTTATTACTGGGTAGAGTGTGTATCGTTGCATGAGTTGTGAATAAGTGTATTTCGTTAAGTTAGGGTGAAAGAAAGGGTGTCAAGAGTGAGTGTGTGCATGTGTACGAGAGGGTATAAGTGTGTACGGGGTTCGAAAGGGTACAAGAGTGTGAATGAGTTTGAGTGTGTTGACATGGGTATGAGTTTATGATGTATATGGTGTGTATGATGCGTCATGGTTGTGTGTGTCGAGTGAATTGAGATCAAAGATGGAAAAAGTATGGTTGTCAAATTTTGATTTTATGTGAGCTAAATTGAGGTGTCGAGTGACTGGGAACAAGGGGTCATGTGTGGGTAAATAATGTCGAGTCCAGGTGGTGATACAAGGGTCGTTTGGATGGGCAAAGATTGGGTCGAAAAGAAGGGTTCTTTAGTTGATTTTGTGTCATGTAAAATGGGTAAGAAAAGGATATAAAAAGGGTAACGGGCTGCTTGTCGATCGAATTAGGATTTTAATACATGAACTAGGGTTTAATTGCATGGGGCAGTTAATGAGATGATTAAAATATACAAAATATAAGAAATTTCATATAAATATGTAATTTACACTTTAACCCCTAAACTTTGATAAAATGACAGTTTAAACCCTAAACTATTAAAACTTGTCATATTAAACCCTAACTATAATGTTGGTCATAATAAGTCTTTAAGTCTACTTAGTTATCATTTATAACCCTAAAAGTTATCAAATTGGGAAACTTACTAATTATAGAAACTTACTAAATCAAGAAAGTTACTAATTATGGAAACTTACTAAAAATGGAAAGTTACTAAAAGAAGAAAGTTTCTAAAAAATGGAAGGTTACTCAAAATAGAAAGTTTTGAAAAATACAAAGAAGCCTTAAATGGGAAGTCTAAATAACTATAAGCAGTAAACTTGTAAAATGAGCTTATAAGTAATACGTGATCATTAATTCGTATAGTTCCTATTTCCGAGTGCTTTCCTATTTGGTTGATTTGCTTTGTATAAGGTACAAATATTCTATCAATTCTCAGTAGGGATACCTCATGACTTTTCGATCCTTGACTTTGATTCAGTTACTACGATATGATCCATTTGCTATGATTCCCCTTGATATGATTCAGTTGCTATCCATTCTATTATGATGATCTGTTTATTATCTCCTTGATTGAGATTCTGTTCAGTTGATATGCCTTTGTTGATTTTGATTGCTTGTTATGGATAGTTTTATTCTGTTATGTTCTGTTTTGTCACCCGAGCTAACTAGCCATGGAGGTACCATGGCCATGTCATTGAGGCACCAATGGCATGGCAATTTTTGTGGAGGTGTGATTGATCCACGATGTTCCCTTCTGTTATGATTATATTATTATGATGCACGTGGCCATTCTGTTATATGTATGTATAGTCTCGTACTTGCATATGTATTCTGTTTTGTAGGGAGCATATGGATGCATCCTAGGTATATATTTTGAATGATTATGATGTGATTTTAGTGATTGGTTTGTACGTGTCATGCACCCCATTTCACTTCTGGTACATTGGAGTCTGCAGCTCCTTGTACAACTTAGAATTGACGGATATATGTATGTGATTAGGTGGTCTATTCGAGTGGCTCATTTAGACAGGCTCGTGGCTATCTGTTAGGTATCTTTGGTCCGTTCGAGTGGCTCATTTGGATGCGTTCGTTGCCGTATCATTATTATTATTTGACTCTTAGAGCTATTCTGACTCGTGATATTTGTGCATTTGGTCCATTTGATTCATATTCGTTTGCTTATGCTTATTTATCGTTTCTGCTTTGTTTAGATATCTGTTCACTGGGCTTTTTAAGCTCAGCCACGTTTTCTTTTCTATGCGGCAGGTAATAAGCGGGATGCTAGGCAAGAGTGATGTGAGTAAGAGTAGAAGACCTACCTTATTTAGATTTTCCATTTTCTTGGATATGTTTTGGACCTATGTTGGATATTTTATTTCATTTCATTTCTTTTGATATTGTTTAGACCTTTGGAAGCTTGTAAGTTGTAAGTCATGATGTTCTTGACTTTGCTTTTATTTATGAAGTCTTCCGCTTGCGTTATTTTGTATGTTCTGATTAGACACCATAATGTGACATCTTAACCAAGGGCGGGTTGGGGTGTTACAAAAGGAGCAGCAATATTTGATGTGGTTTTCTACGGATTCCGCTGTGAACTTAACTAATGTAAGCTTGAAAGAGAGCTTTGAAACTGCTCAAAAAGAAGATCGTCAGTTTGGGGGGAAGCTATCAAAGCTTCACATTGAGAAGGCTCAAGTTCATACGATTATTCAGGAGCCTCGAAAGCTTTGGTGGTGAAAGTTTAAGAGATGTTGACTACAGACTTCTACAACGTATAGAACGATATCCTTATTTTGGTATTCATGTCAACATCTTCTTAAATTTAATAATATATTTTGTACATATCTTAAACCAAAATGTAAATAGAAAATTATAAAACCAAAATGTAAATACAAAAATATAAAACCAATAAAAACCAAAAAAATCAGAAAAATAGAAAATACCAAAAATAGTTTTTTCAAGGCATGTCTTCTGGTATCGATAACATTTACGGTCCTAGAAATGTCATTCAATAATGACACGGGTCTTTAAATGAAGTTCGAACAGAAGTTCAAAATTTTTTTCAAAACATGCCTAAATGGCTTGCTATTACTTCAGATATGCAACCCAGTTTTTCAAAATGAGGAAATCACGTCGGCAAAAAGACGGCTGTTCCTAACAGCGGGTGAAGTTTACCCGGGCGAAGTTCACCTGGGCATGGATTACTTCATATCCTTGCATCCCCGATTTAGTGCACGCTTCAGTGCATTATTTATGGTATAAGAAGAGAAGTCTTCTTTGTAGACAAATAATTTTCCTTCTATGATTCTTCTGAAAATTATTTTTGAGACACATGGTGGTAACGTGTTGTTTGAAATTTTTTCAGACTTGGATTGTTCATAAAATTTGTCACTCAATCAATGACTACAGCTTGTTAACTCGAATACGGGTCATTGATTGAGGGGGAGAGTGATTTCAAATTTTATATCATCAAATGGGTTTCTTGGTTATCTCATAATTGTTAGAAAAGGTTTTTGTAGTTAATGGGGTATTAGTTGAAGAGGAACTTACTAAGCTTTATCTCAAATGGTCAAATGTGTTAGTTGCTAGAAAGATTAGGGCATTATGTACAATTTGCTTATAGTTTCCTAGCTTTATGTAACTAGAAGGTTCATTTGTGTCACTTTGGAATCCTCGTTTCATCCCCTAAATACTTTAAAACTCAAAATCTAAAAGAAGTTAGAAAACCCATTGTGTTTGATGTTCTTGAATACTCCACAGGCATTTGTATGATCTGATTGAATGAGTTTCGAATGTTGATCGACTTTTGTTAGTCGATAGCTATTTAATTGTTGTTGACGTATTGCTTGTGTACTCAGGATACGCTTAGGTATGTAGCTATCGTGTTAGAATCTTGTTTGTAAGATCCTGAGTTGAATGTTGAAATATGAGTGAATTGCCATGTTCATGATTGCCGCTTGATCTTCATGCTAGATAGCGGTTTGAAAGATTTCCTGATTGTGGTTTGATCATGACATGAATATGATTTTATGAGTAGGCAAACCGCTGCATGGTAGTGGTTAATGTAGAGTTAATCTGTATGTATGCCCATCTTTGTGGATATTCCTATGCAGATTCCATGGCTGATGTGAATGTGCCTGCTCCCGCTTTAACCACTTGATCAGATATTCAAACTCCATTGACTGGCTCTGAATTCACCACAACAACAACATCGGCAGCAACAACAACAACAACACCTTCACCACCACCACCACCTTCACTTCAACAAAGCATTATTAATTCTGGTCTCGCCAAGTGGGGATCTACAATACTTGGGAAGTTTTGTTGGTGGATGGATAATTGATGTTGACTACTGACTCCCTCAGAGAAGTGAATGATCACATCATCTGTGCGTAAAGGTCAACATCATTTGTGTCGTAACAGTTATCTTGTACATAATAAGTAGTAAATATACAATTGTTGTTATGTGTCAGTGAATGATTGTTTTAACTCAAAATCTTTCAAACCTATCATTCCTGACACTAACATTCTCCCTCATTGATTGAAGGGGAGCATAATAATGTTCCAATATCAGAATACATTGAATCAGACCACATTGTCTCCCAAATTTTCTAACTTATTTAAATCAATTGAGATCCCAAATCTCAAAAGGTTTGAAATTTTTGATCGGGGAAGAGAATGTGATTTAAATATGAAAATCTGATAAAAAATGTGATCTTTTGGACTCAAGGGTAGGCTCTCCCATATGTGCTAAACTCTTTCATATATCGATGCACATATTGAGGGGGATCGAATGATTTCTGATGGCAATTGTGGAAGAATACCAAAGAATACCAAAGACCGACCATTTTATGTAATGTACTGGAGTTATAAGGATGGTAAGGTTAGGTATCAATTCCCATGATCCAGCCAGAACCGGAGGGATCTTCCCAGGTACAATCCTCTAGTTAGAATAGAAGTCCTTAGGAACGATGAAAAAAAAGGAGAAAAGTGAGAATAAGGGAAGAGTGCCGACTGAGATGGAACTGGTACTGGAACAAACCCAACAAGGTACTAGTGATGAAGTCTCGGTAAGCGCTGAAGGGGTTGAAGAATGAAAAAGAAATGTAAAGATAAAGGGTGAAAAGAAAGAAGCCCTCCTTAAACTTTAGGCAGAAACCGGGTCAATACATATGCTGTCAGAATCACTTAGTTGATTGCTGACATTGAAGACAAGTATCATGGACCCAGTGATATGCTGCACAACCCTCCCTAGCCACTCAAGGTCCCTCAAAGGACACTTGTTTCATTTGACACGGAGATCAATACATTTCTATCGTCTATCTCACTCCGAGTTAGACGATATTGAAAAGGTGGCAGTCCTCTCCAGCCTCCGATCACTAAATCAAAATGCACTATTGAGTCTAGAGCCAAGAGATCATCCATAAATCTCATTAGGACACACTTAAAATGTGCTTGTTATTTCATAAACCGTGAAAAACAAGAAATATATATACATTAAGAGTCCTACGCATTATCCTCGTGGTATTGCCAGAACATCTGAGTGATATGCAAGTATTCACAATGAAGATGGAAATCCTTCTAGAGCGAACATCAAACAAGCTCTTGGTAGGTGACATGTAAGATCCTTCATGGATCAAACTTGTGACAACTGGAAAGAAACGATGGGGCGATTCACATTTGAATCAAACTTGTTCCAGGAAATGGATTGACGGATGCTTTTGGAAAACCTTTCAATGTGCTCACCAACTGAGTTTCGAGCACATTGATTGTGTAAATTTTCAAACAAAAGTGTTTATGACAGAAATGTAATTCAATTTATAAAACCCTCGTCGTGTTGCATAAAATGTTTATCCGGTGACACGCGAGTGATTTTTCTAATCAATTTCTCATCAATCAGTGGGTATTTAATTTACTGATTCACTCTACCGTGCTGTCTGCTTTGCGATGTTTCGATATGAGAACATGCTTAGTATGATGATTCTGATGTTAAATCGTTGGATGATTCTTTACAACAAGCTGGAAAGTCCTGTCAAGGAGAATTTTCTTTAAAGGGGATTCTACCGAATCACAGGTCGGTCCTCACGGAACCGAAGGTAAATCCAACCACACCGAGCGAATGACAAAGCCATATTCGTTCTCCAACTTTATTGCTAACTATTTAATTTCATATTTATATAAAGATGGTGATGGTGGTACCTAATTCCAGCAGAGACATGTCAATCCACACCCCATGCTCACACGACCAATTCATTAACAAAGGATCATGAAAGTTGAGAGACTTACAACAATGCTTCCGCAACTCTGATGCAAAGTCTCCTGATCCAGAAAAGTGTGAGCATGTCGGTCCATTTGTCACTACATCACATGAAGGCGATACTACAAAGGATGAACTTGGAGATTTACGGTGGCTGATGATCTCAGAGAATGCTCAAAGATCACATATGCCAAAGGAACATTAATCACACGATCATTGCTTGAAGTACAAAGTTTGCAGACTATGAAGAATCAAAGACTACGAGCTAGGAAATTAAGTTCTTTAGAATGCTAGAATTCAAATTGTAATTTTCGAGGTGACCTCCCTTAGGGGAGATTGTTAGGAATATAAATATTCACATGAAAGACTTGGTCACCCCGAGTATGGATTAGCATTAAGTAGCTCGTAGGATTAATCATATTAGGTTAGACTTCATAACACCATGGAGTCAGGTCGGGTCTTTACCCACTATGCTCTCTCCATAGCCCATGTGGGGCATTTATGTATGTACTATAAATACCCCTTCCCACACCAGGGAAGGGTTGGAACTTCATTTACTACAAGCTAATCCATTGAACTTTCTCTCACTAGAAGTTTCCTTCTCATCTCTTTTTCTCTCTAGAATATAATCGGCCAAACATTAATCTTGTGAGTGTGTTATGTTTATGAACATGTTACATTGACGTCTCTTCTACCTTTGTTCTTTGTTCTTGTTCCTTATGATATGGTAATGTGGTGGTCTGCCTTTCATCAACGTGTTTGGTTTGGTTGCTTTACGTCTTCATCCAACATGCTCATACTTCTTTTGACTTTTAATCTTCATACTTACGAGGTTATCATTACTTCACTCTGATCTTTGTTACTTTACTTTGTAGATTCTTTAACTTGGACATAGAATCTTTCATAACTGATCTGTGCTTTGATCTTTGGTGAGTACTTAATTTCGTTAGTATTAGCATGTGGAGTAGTAACAGCCTTTCCTCCAAGGATCATTCATCGGTACCTGCATGGTAAAGGTTAGTGATAATACCCAATCGATCATTGTGGACTTTTCATTAAGATTAGCCCACTAAGATTGTTTTACTGATGAATGTCTTGATTCCATACACCTTGGTCGGGCACATCAGCCGTCCGAATCCTATTAAGGACAGTTATCAGTACTTTGGATAAAAATCTAAGTATCGACCCACATTTTCAGGACTCGATTCGTGAAAAGAATCTCCTTAGCGGGATTTCCAGCACTTACAGGTTTAGACTTCGAGATAATCAATAGCATAGTGTGAAGATTCTCTCTTATCCTTACAAAGGTTGTTCATGAATTGGATACCCTCAATAAGGCTTACACAAGTATACCGAAGTACACCAACACTTCAGGTGAGCCGCTGAAGTATACCGAAGTATCACTCCATGACTGTAGACCATTTGAAACATAGTACCAACCACCATGATGAAGGTGGCAAGATCCGAAGATCTCATAAATGACTCTTATACAACTTGTGTTCCTTTGGGCGAACACAAGTGTAGATTACAGAAAGTGTATCCTAAGAGATCTTTGAATGAATCTCATGGCTCTAGACTCGATTAGTGCATTTTGGTTTTAGTCGTCGGAGGCATGGAGCATAGTGCCTCCTTTTCAATATCAACACATCTCGGAATGAGAGGTCGATAGATTATGCGAGGTTCTCCGTGAGAAATGAAACAAGGACATTTTAAGAGATACTTGAGTGGCTAGGAGGTTATGTGTAGTGTGTCACTGGGTCCATGACGTCTTGCCTTTAATACTAGTGTCACTTTAGTAATAACCAGTAGCATATGAATTGAACACGGTTTCTTCCCTAAGGTTGATCATTTGGAGGGCTATTTCTTTTCACCCTTTAATTAACTTTTCTTTTTAATTCTTCAACCCCTTCTTTCTCCTTTCATTTCTTTACTCCTTTTTTCATTCATACATAAGGACTTCTAGTTCTCAAACTATTGGTGTTGTCTTTGGGTTGATCCCTCCGGATCTGGCGGATCATAGGACATAAACCTAACATTAATCGCCTTATAACTCCATGACTATCCTAGATTTATTGATCACATGCCGTAAAACCATTTGTAAAATCTCTCAAAGTGTTTATGATTATAAAACATATTTTATTAACACTTTGAGAGTTTTCCTTTTTCTGAAATATTCCCCCTTCACATGTGCTCATAAGTTATGTTGATGCAAATAATGTTCTAAAGACGTTATTTATATCTTTCGATTACTTCATGTTTTGAGGATGACAAAATGTGAAATCACGATACGTTAAAATTAACGTAAACAAGTCTTTAATCGGAAGATCCCGTTTCTACGCAAATCACTCTTGAACAAAGTTACAACTTGAACTAGTGATCAAAGAAGTGAATTCATGTTTTGAAAATTCACATTTTAAATGGGACAAAACATTTTTTCAAAAATACACATGACAAATTATTTTTGAAATATTAAGAAATGTTTTAATGGAAAAATTAGTTTGAAAATCACAACAGCTATTTTCCCCCCCAAAATCAGCTCCAACCTTCCCCAAATAAGTTTTCACCAGAAAAGACAAAATTTGGAGCGTCCTAGTCTACCACGGCTCCACGGTACCGTTAAATTTAACGGAGCCGTGGGGTATTTAAAGGAGCCGTCCGTACCATTTTTTCTGTAACGTTCAGATTTTCTTTGCCTATAAATACCCACCCCTTTCACAGTTTTTAGGCATCCTTTCACACACAAAACTTTCTGATTTGAATACTCTCTTTACACTTTCTTTCTTAGATCATTTAGGTTAGTTTTTCTTTTTTTCAAGAGTGATCCAATCATCCTTCAAGTGATCCTCTTCATTCCTCTTCATTATCAAGAGAAGAACACAAGTGTCCAAGTTGATACAAGGTGTTATCATTCCTCTTCATTAGCAAGAGAAGAACTCAAGGTATTCAAGAAGATACAAGAGTTGTAGTTGTTAGGTTTTGTAACACTTGTTACATCCTTGTTGTATCTTAGCATACATCAAGATTATCTTTCTTTTGTGAGAGTGTGAGTGAAGATCATTGTGATCTTAAGAGATAGTGAAGATCTCTTGAAGCCATTGGGCTTGTGCGTGATTAGTCAAAGGATCTAGAGTAGTTAGATTGAGTAGAGTGAAGTGAGAGTTGATCTTTGTGATCATGTTGAGATCGTGGTGATCTCTTGTAGCCATTAGGGCTTGTGTGATTGGTCACGTGGACCTTGGTAGATTGGTGCTAGCTAAGATTAGCACTCGACATTTACCTTAGTGTCGGTAATAGGATAAGAGACGTGTACGGTTTTCTCCGCCTGAAGGGAGGTTGTTGACATAGTGCTTGAAACTCTCGAGTGTGGTACTCGGGGAGTGGAGTAGGGCGAAGAAAAGCTTCGTATCCGAACCACTATAAATCCTTTGTCCCGGTTTGATCTTTCGAACTCTACTCTTTACTTTCATTATTTTATATTAGTTAGTTTAGTATGTAGTTCATATTGTTGTTGATTGATTACACATAGAGTTCGAATCATAGTTTCCAATAACCAACTTTTAAAACAAGATTTTTAAAAGAATTTTAAACCGGTAAACTATTCAAACCCCCTTATAGTTTCCCACAATTGGTATCAGAAGCCACGTTAGTCAAGATTTTAAAGTATATTGTATTTTAAAACTTGAATCGATCAATGGATTCTGACAAATATCTAGAAGGGCAATCTATGCAAAGACCACCACTTTTTGAAACCGATTGTTTTATTTATTGGAAAACAAGATTCGAAACGTATGTGAAATCAAAAGACATTGATCTTTGGCATGTTATTACCGAGGGTGACTTTCAACCTATTCAAATGAATCCGGAAACTAAAAAGGATGAAATAGTTTCTTATGATAAACAAAGTGATGAACTTAAAAGGAAATTAGCCAAAAATAATGAGGCTAAAATAATGATTTATAATGCTTTGCCTAAAAAGGAATTTGAAAAAAATTTCATGTGTAATACGGCAAAAGATATTTGGAAAACTTTGTTAGTCACTCAGCAAGGTAATAACCAAGTCAAAGAGAACAAGGTAGATCTTCTTGTTCAACAATATGAACAATTTTCAATTACGGAAGATGACTCTATAGATAATGCTTTTTCTAGATTCAATACTATTATTACTAGTCTTAAAGCTCTTGATGAAGGTTACTCTAGCAAGAATTATGTTAGGAAGTTCCTTAGGGCTCTAAATCCTAAATGGAGAGCAAAGGTTACCGCCATTGAAGAGTCAAAGGACTTGGCGATGTTGTCACTCGATGAACTTATAGGAAACTTGAAAGTTCACGAGATGATAATTAAGAAAGACTCTGATATAGTCAAAGGCAAAAGCGAGAGAGGTAGATCTCTAGCATTGAAAGCCAAGAAGGAGTCTAATGATGAGGAATGTTCGAGTTCCGATAGTGAAGATGAGGAATATGCATTAGCGGTTAGGGACTTTAAAAAGTTCTTTAGGAGAAGAGGTAGGTTCGTTAGGCAACCTCGTGATGAGAAGAAGACATCACAAAAGAACCATGCTGAAAAGAAAGGGAAAAGTGATAGGAAATGCTTTAGATGCAGAGATCCTAATCACCTCATAGGAGAGTGTCCCAAGCCACCGAAAGTCAACAACCAACGAGCTCTCATAGGAGGCTCCTGGAGCGATAGCGGTGACGATGAAGAAAAGAAGCCCAAGGACGAAACATGTCTAATGGCTCATGCTTCTAATGAGGTACGTTACGACTACCCTAATTTCATAGATGACAACTCGTCAATAGATGATAACATACTACATGACGAACATGATAATCTATGCAAAATTGTTTCAAAAATGTTAAGTAGAAACAAATCACTAAAGTCAAAATTGCTTGAACTCGAAGTGAATATCTTAGAACTAAAGGATCAAGTCAAAGGACTTGAAAGAAACAAAGAAATAGACGTAGGATGTGAGTTATGCATAAGTCTTCGATTAGAAAATGAAAAACTTAAGGAAAATGCAATTAGGATAACTAGGTTCAAAAAGAATACAGAAAATGTTTCGACAGATAAAACAAATCTTGTAAAATCTGTCAAACCTACTGATTCTGTCAAATCCTAAGACGGCACCATTAAAGGTACCAACGGTACAATTAAAATTAATGGAACCTTGGTACCGTCTGGTGCTGGGGACAGAATTGAGTCGAATCTCAAAAAAAATCAAGTCCTAAACCAACTCACATAGTTGTTAATGGCACAAAGGTCTCAATTGCTAGTATAGAGGAAGTTAAGAGATTTTACAAACCCATGTCAAAACCCAAACCTGGATTTGTAAAACCTAACACAAGGCCTAAGACTCCTCCACCTAGAAAAACAGACACTCCCAAACCTCGGTCAAGAACTCCTCTACCGAGACGTAACTATAGAAGACAAAGTTTTCCAAGTAACTATCCCGTAACTTGGAATGACTGTCAACTGCAAAGTTACTTGCCATGGGAAATTTGTCCTCCATTTCAACATCCTAACCACATGCAAGAAATGCATGGGATGTTTAATGCTATCCACTTTGGACCCATGAGATATTGGGGACCAAATGTTTGAATGTTTGTCTCATGCAATAGATATGCTTGGGAATTGACTTGGAGCCTGACGAATGGGTCAAGGATAGTGGATGCACTAATCACATGACGGGCAACCGAAGTTTATTCTCATCATACAAGGCATACAACGGAGGTAATGTCACTTTCGGTAGCAAACTTAAGGGCAACATTATAGGCAAAGGTAAGATTACTCAAGACTCTCTCATTATTAGAAATGTTGAGCACGTAGATAACTTAGGTTTTAACTTACTTTGCATTAGTCAAATGGTAGATAATAAGTGTAGAGTCATATTCTCTAAAGAGGGTAGTGAGATCATTAAGAATGGGAAAACCATAGGCAAAGGAGTTAGGAAAAACGGCTTATTTGTCATGAAGATAGGAAATAAGCCTGAAGATAATATTTATCTAGCAACTATAGATGATCATACCACTCTGTGGCATAGGAGACTAGGTGTAACAACCGTGATTTTAGCAGTTTAGTTTGACTAATAGTCTCAACCTATTTAGCTTTTATGTGATGTGTACTATATGCTTATGTGTGGTATATGTGCGGTTTATGGGTAATAAGTACGTGAGTTAGCACTAAATCCCTTGGGGTGAGATTTTTATCATGTTGAGTAGTGTGAGTTTTGGGAGAAGTTCATTTTGATCGCCTTAGTGGTGTAGAAATGACTTGTGTAGTTTTGGTGTTTTGGTGGTTTTACGTAACAAGTCTCCGTTCAAATATTTGAGCGTTAGTAAGTTACGTGGAGATTGTTTTATGGGGTATATTAACAGTAAGTGTGGAATTTTTATTTTTGGAAACTTTATTTTGAAAATGATATATTTCCGGGTTGTCGTAAAAATGAAGAATTGTGGCGTAAGATGTTAGAATTTGGTATAGGTTTTTATAAAATATCAAAGGTACAAGGTTTTAAGTGTAATAATTAATAATAATAATAATAATAATAAATAAAAATTATATATATGTATATATAAAAAAAAAAAAAAATTTAGGATAAAGGAAAAAAAAAAAAACGAAACCAAATCCCATTTTAATTACAATTCTTGGAGGAAAAGTTATCTAGAATCCTCCATAGCATATTATAAATACAAAACCAAAACAACCCTAACCTACTCTTGATAAAATTCGGCCAAAGCTAGGGAAAAAGGAGAGACGATAAATTTTTAGGGTTTCATCATTCAAGAATTTGAGGTAAAATTTTAATATTAAGGTTTAATTAATTTTTATAATTCATGTAGCATTTATATGATGGATTAGGTTTATATCTAGATCTGTAAATTATGATTATAAAATATGTGGGAATCATTAATTAGTGATATTATAATGATTGGTGAAGTAATTAGGGTTTAAAACATGTTAATTAATGAGTTATGAATCTGGCAGAATTAATAGGCTGTAAAGATATGATTTTAATTAATAGATGAAGATGAGTTAGATCATGAATTTTATGTCTAAATTATAGTTCAGTGAAAGAGCTTTCCAAAAAGTCTGACCACAAGTGTTTTCGAGGTTGGGAAGTCAGTCAAACGAATTTTATGAATTAAGGTGTCAAAACTGTTAAACCGGGACAGAATTAGGGTAAAAGTATTGAGGTCAATGGTGGCTTTAAAGTGTAATTATGGTTAGGGCTTCTGTGGGAATTGAGTTCTATATTATATTAGACTTCCACGCAAAAATTAGGCGATAATAAGTTGTGTGAGTGGGTCTACGAGGTCAAAACTTTTTGATGTCCGATCAGATCCGAATCTGGATAGTTGTCATGTTTGATTTTTCATTGGGTACTTGTGTGTGTTTTTAGTGCATGAATTCTGGGACAAGCTTATATGCTTATGAAGGATCATGGTGAATTTTTGGTGTGAGTTGTGAAGTTTTATTCGCTGTGATTTTATGTGGGTGAAAGCACTTTAGAAATCTGCATTTCTGAAAGTTTTAATTAAGGGATTTAGTGAGTGTCAAGTATTGGGTGGTGATTAGTATGGAGTCTAGGTAATCCATCATATGTGTGTTACATGGGCTATGGCTTTTAGCTTGGTCGCGTGTAACGTGATTGTTATTTTTGTGATATAGATTTCTGATTTGGTATTTGGAAGCTGCAAGGATTGAGGTGAGTTCATAGTCCCATATTTTTACTTTGTTTTAAACTTGGGATGGAAATGATGCTTGTTTAAATTTTTTTGGGTTACTGTGATTATGTGGTTATAAAATGCATGGACGTGTAATTGTTATTATACTTATACTACATGTTATTATGGTGTTTAATTGTGGTGATTATACGAGTGGGAAGATGCCCTAGTGGCTCTACTCGTTATTATTATGTCCGGCCGGAAGGGGAATTATATTGGATCGGTGGGCGCGTTCCGTCCCAATTATTGTGAACTTGGATCGGTGGGCACGTTCCGTCCCAATTGATGTGGTGTTTGGATCGGTGGGCACGTTCCGTCCCAATTTATACTTGGATCGGTGGGCACGTTCCGTCCCGTAAGCTATGATTGCATGCTAGTGTATAATAACTATATATCTTTGCTGTCCTGCTATGCTATGTTTTATAATCACAGTGGACTGATGATAAAGGTGTTTTGTGTGTCTTAAACCTATGAATCTCACCAACATTATGTTGACGTTTTTAAGCATCATTTTCAGGTGAGCATTCTAAGGTTAAGCTAGAAGGGCGTGACTAGAAGACTAGTTTGCATTTGAGGATGACTACCTTTAAGTTTTTAGTTTGATTAAGTGAACTTTGTTGTAATACTCGAATGTCTTACATTATTACCTTATGTTTTAATGGAGATACCTTGGAGTTTATTTTGTTTGTTGTTTTATTTTGGGGTATCATTACGACACTTTGTGTCTATACTTTGCTCTATTTATTGCATATAGTAATTCTCTATATAGACGCCATGTGTTGTGATGATATCCATGATGTTGCACTCGCGTTTCCGCCATCGGCGAGGTGTGACACTAGGTCATGCCAATATTCGTCTTATACAATCATTGGCATCTAAGGAACTAGTTAGAAACCTACCTAAGATTAAGTTCGACACACACTTTTGTGACGCTTGTAAAGTTGGAAAACAAGCTCATTCTAGTCACAAAGCTAAGAATATGGTCTCGACCTCTAGATGCCTAGAACTACTTCACATGGACTTATTCGGTCCATCCGCCGTACGGAGCTATGGAGGAAATCTCTACACCTTAGTAATAGTTGATGACTACTCTAGGTATACTTGGACTAAATTTCTTAAGAATTAGACACAAGCCTTTGAGGAATATGAAATCTTTAGTAAGAAAGTCCAAAATCAACTAGGATGTACAATAGTTTCTATTAGGACGGATCATGGTCGGGAATTTGATAATGAAGTGCAATTTGGAGTATATTGTGATGCTAATGGTATTACTCACAATTTCTCGGCTCCACGCACTCCTCAATCAAATGGGGTAGTAGAGCGGAAAAATCGTACTCTACAAGAAATGAGTAGAACGATGTTGAATGAACAATCAATTCCGCAAAAGTTTTGGTGTAATGCGGTGGACACCTCAACTTACATCCTAAATAGGATTCTAATTAGACCTATCCTAGGAAAAACCCCATATGAAATCATGAAAGGAAGAAAACCTTCTCTTGATTACTTTAGAGTGTTTAGAAGCAAATGCTTCATACTAAACACTAAAGATTACCTCACCAAGTTTGACCCAAAGTCTTACGAAGGTGTATTCCTAGGTTACTCCCAAAATAGTAAAGCCTACGTTGTCCTAAATAGAGAAACCTCGAAAGTCGAAGAATCACTCAACGTGACATTCGACGAAAGTCCTCCACAATCTAAGACATCACCATTGTTGATGATGACTTAGATAGATGAACCATTAAGGTTAATGGAAAAAAACCCTAGAATGACATTGAGATGAATATTGAAGTTGACGAAATTGTCACTTTAAGAATCCAAAACATCCTATTGAAATGTCATAGGTACCTAAACCAAAAACTTAGTCACAGCAAAATAAATAACTTCATTTGTTTCAATTCTACCGTAGAACCTAAAATGAGTGAAGCAATTAGGGATTGAAATTGGATATTGCCATGCAGAGGACTAAATCAATTCACCGCAAACCATTTGGATTTAGTACCTCTCCTAGAAATCAAACTATCATAGGAACTAAATGGTGTTTAGAAACAACTCGATGAAAATGGCGTGTAGTTAGAATAAGGCAAGTTGGAGCACAAGGCTACAACCAACAAGAGGGAATAATTATGATGAAACATGCACCGTTTTCTAGATTAGAATCAATTAATACTCCTTCTATGCAGTGCCTTAGACTTTAGCTATACCAATGGACTGAAGATGCGTTCCTAATGGTTATTCAAGAGAGTGTATGTTGCCAACCTCCGTGATTCTTTTGATTTCGAATGTCAAATCATTTTATAAACTCAGAAAGCACTCTAGTGCTTAAAGAACTCCTAAAGCTTGGTATGATTGGACTAAAACCTTCTTGATTGAACTGAATATACATGGAAAGTTGATAACACACTCTTCACAAGAAAAGAAATTCACATCTCATATTGTTCAAATTATATTCGACGACATTATTCGACAACTTGTCAAGAGATGGCGATGATTTCTCAAGTCAATGCACGATGAGTTTGAGATGAGCATGATGGTGAATTCAATGTTCTCTTGTTTATAATTAAACAAATGGAAATGGCATCTCTTAATCAAGCAGGATAGTAAAGAGATGCTTAAAAAGTTTAGTTTTGAAGAGTCTAAGCCCATGAAAACTCCTGTCCACAGAAATAAACTCACGAAGATGAGAAGGAGTCGTGGATAGCACTAAGTTTAGAGGTATGATAGGAAGTTTACTATACTCACGCAAGTAGCCACATCATGTTTAGTGTCTGCCTTTGCGCTGCTTCCAAGAGATCAAAACTCTCACTTGAAGCGGTTAAGCGTATCTTCCGATACATTAAAGCATATCACATTTGGGATTATTTATCCAAGGAACGATGTAGAAACTGTTGTCTATGCTGAATCTGATCATGCGGAGGATTATGTGGTTTCGAAAGAGAACGATGGCATTTGTACTTTCATAGTTGTTGTTAACTTTCTTGGTTCTCCAAGAAACAAACGCTCTTGCTATCTCCACGACGAAGCCGAGTACGTAACGCCGAAAGCATGTCAACAAGCACTATGTGAAACAAGCCCTTATAACTTGACTTTCCATCTAGATGACGTTCCATTATGTGCGATAATAAGTCTATTGACTTGAGCAAAAACCCGTTCAACACTCCCGTACCAAACAATCGTAAATCCGCCACCACTTCCTTCGCGATATGTTTCAGGGAAACTTCCATTAAAAGTTTCTTCCAGACAACATCTGCATGAGGCATCCTAACCAACCTCATCAAACGCGAATCCTTTAATTATCTGCGTCTAGGTTAGGAAGATGGAACATATTCCATAATCTCATGACTCTTGAAGTCATCTCGTGAGTCTGGAAATTTAGTTAGGTCTCCTAGATGCAAAGAATTTGTTGGTACAATTCTTTCTGTGACAATAGGTCTTCATTTAAACATGTGAGACTTGTTCGTAAATCAAATGGACAGAAACATCCTAGAGATCACGGCTCCACTAAATGTGGCACGGTACGTTAAATTTAAAGTACCTGACTGTGATCTGAACATTTGTATTTCATTCCCTTTTCCACACTACTCATTCCAAACCCTCATAACCTCAGCAATTGTTGTCATAACTTAACCTCACACCCAACACTTAATTACACCCCTTCAAGATCATATTCAATACATTGAGTTTCAAGATCCTAAATCATTCTCACCCTTTTTCAACAAAAATTGTAAGTCACCTTACTCCAATTTTTTAAGTTTGGGTCTAGGGTTTATGCATTGATGAAAATTGAATTGGGGTTTTTCAATTTTTTCTATGAAATTTTCAATTAGAAGTCATAACACCAAAACATTTCAAAATCTTTGGTGCCAAAAACATTGAGGTTACAAAAACACCCCAATTCCATCATTTTCAAAATCTCACGAAACTAGGACCATGAAATTGTTCTTTTCATGCATTGTTGATGCAAACTAGAAACATCTTTTCATGCATACATGATCTCACGAATATTGATCGAATTACATAATCAATATGTATTTTTCGACATATTTGTTTGAGCAAAAGTAAAATTAGGAGTGTTATGGTCATCTCATTATTTTCTTTTGAGTCAAGATTACCGCACCTCCACATAGTTTGCATTTAGGCACACACTAGGCATGTGCATAATGCAACTATTCTTCACTCTAATTTTTCCTTAAAATTTTTTTTATGAAACAAAAATGTCTCATGAATATGATTTTGATCATCTCCTAACCGATACCTATACACCCGAAATTTCACAAGAACCCACAACTCCCGGTAACCACATTCGTGCCTATGTAAATCTTGAAACCCGTCGGTTTCATGAAGGCCGTGTCGTTGATCCGTCCCTAATTTACCATCGGGACATCAACACTTCCTTTAGAGCTATAAGATTTGATTGTCTAATCCACATTAACGAGAACATTTGTCCTCGTTTTGTGTTGGAGTTCTTTCGACAAGTTGAACTTGTACGTAACGAGGATCAATCCTTGTCACTTTGGTTTTGGGTCCAAAACTTCAAATTTGTCCTAACTCTTGAGCAATTTGCTCAGATCCTTCGAATACCCAATCATGGGCAATGTGCCTATACTGAAGATTGGTGTCTTGAGTCTCTCTTTCACTATCATGAGGAGAATAGTCCGTACTGTACGTACATACCCTCTCCATCCGAACTAACCAAACTCATCCATACTTATAAATACCTCTTTTACCCTAATCCCACGAAAATTCGTTTGGAAGAGGTTCGTCATGAACTACTTTCTTGGGCAGTCATCCTGCGAGAAAATGTTCTAAGTCTCACAGGAAATCGTGAGCAACTCCCGGCGTGTTGTGCTCATATGATTTACTGTCTCCTAACCCAACAACCATACAACCTCGCTTACTTCTTCGCTAAGCGAATTGTCCATCTCAAGGGTAACAAGAATAAATTGATACCCTATGGGATGTTCCTAACCCGTCTCTATCACCATTTCATGAACCTACACCCTTACCTCAATGGTCCTCAATACTCCCTTTTCAAACCCATCATGCAACCCATAAACGAGTCACATGTCTCATCAATCCTCATTTCCGAATCCTCCACCCATTATGCACCCTTTGATGATCCAAATCATGAAACTGAGACTCATGCTCAAGACAAGAGTATGCCAAGAATGGGGGAATGCTCAAGTCATAAGTGTTGAAGAAATCTATGTTTCTTATTAGGATTTATCTATGAATGAATGCTAATTGATTTATTGCATGCTTAACTATCTCCTTGCCTAATCAATCTATGTGATATTTGGATGTTAGCTTATTTTTTCCTTTCTTATTGCATGCTTATCATTATCTTAGGAAACTACATGATAGCCTTTATGTGCTAGTTGTAGCTAAAATGGGACACTTGAGGAAAACAAGTACCTAGTGAGTTGAGGCACTATCATTTCCCGGAATTAGTTCCCCTAGAAAACATCCCCCTAGCTGCCCAGAACTAACCTGCACAGAAATCTTCTTGCAAACAGTGGCACGGTACCATTAAATATGGACGGTACCGTTAAACTTAACGGTACCGTGGGTCATTTAAAGGAACCGTACCCCTGTTTGACGGATTTTTACTGTTCCTACCAAAAGCCCTACACCCCTAACCTCAAACCTGCAAATCCTTGCAAACCTAACACACCCTAGGATTCCCTTCCTACACCATAGAACACTCCCATCAACTTTAATTCAAATTTCACCCAACTTTCCTATTTAAGGCCTCACCCTTGCAAGCTCATCTTGCACTTCACCTTCAACCTCCCATCACACAAACACCATGTCCTCCACACATGGTTCAACCTCTCACATCTCCAAGAAACCTAAGATAACCGTAAAACCACCCTCAAAACCACTCTTTGTGGATCTCACAAAAGATGATGAAGCTATGACACCACCTTCCCAAGCCACTCCATACTCACCATCACCACCTTATGCACCATCTAAAACATCATCTACCTACACAACATCTTCATCATCCTACTACACTACATCATCAATGGAGTACACACCATCCCCCTTAACTCCATTGGACAATGCCATGCCAATTTCACCTCCAACAAACCTACCACAATCACCATCTCCTATCATGGCACAACCCAATCAACCACATCCCTTTATATCTTTCGATTACTTCACGTTTTGAGGATGACAAAATGTGAAATCACGATACGTTAAAATTAACGTAAACAAGTCTTTAATCGGAAGATCCCGTTTCTACGCAAATCACTCTTGAACAAAGTTACAACTTGAACTAGTGATCAAAGAAGTGAATTCATGTTTTGAAAATTCACATTTTAAATGGGACAAAACATTTTTTCAAAAATACACATGACAAATTATTTTTGAAATATTAAGAAATGTTTTAATGGAAAAATTAGTTTGAAAATCACAACAGCTATTTTTCCCCCCAAAATCAACTCCAACCTTCCCCAAATAAGTTTTCACCAGAAAAGACAAAATTTGGAGCGTCCTAGTCTACCACGGCTCCACAGTACCGTTAAATTTAACGGAGCCGTGGGGTATTTAAAGGAGCCGTCCGTACCATTTTTTCTGTAACGTTCAGATTTTCTTTGCCTATAAATACCAACCCCTTTCACAGTTTTTAGGCATCCTTTCACACACAAAACTTTCTGAGTTGAATACTCTCTTCACACTTTCTTTCTTAGATCATTTAGGTTAGTTTTTCTTTTGTTCAAGAGTGATCCAATCATCCTTCAAGTGATCCTCTTCATTCCTCTTCATTATCAAGAGAATAACACAAGTGTCCAAGTTGATACAAGGTGTTATCATTCCTCTTCATTAGCAAGAGAAGAACTCAAGGTATTCAAGAAGATACAAGAGTTGTAGTTATTAAGTCTTGTAACACTTGTTACATCCTTGTTGTATCTTAGCATACATCAAGATTATCTTTCTTTTGTGAGAGTGTGAGTGAAGATCATTGTGATCTTAAGAGATAGTGAAGATCTCTTGAAGCCATTGGGCTTGTGTGTGAGTAGTCAAAGGATCTAGAGTAGTTAGATTGAGTAGAGTGAAGTGAGAGTTGATCTTTGTGATCGTGTTGAGATCGTGGTGATCTCTTGTAGCCATTAGGGCTTGTGTGATTGGTCACGTGGACCTTGGTAGATTGGTGCTAGATAAGATTAACACTCGACATTTAGCTTAGTCTCGGTAATAGGATAAGCGACATGTATGGTTTTCTACGCCTGAAGGGAGGTTGTTGACATAGTTCTTGAAACTCTCGAGTGTGGTACTCGGGGAGTGGAGTAGGGCGGAGAAGAGCTTCGTAGCCGAACCACTATAAATCCTTTGTCCCGGTTTGATCTTTCCAACTCTACTCTTTACTTTCATTATTTTATATTAGTTAGTTTAGTGTGTAGTTCATATTGGTGTTGATTGATTATACATAGAGTTCGAATCAAAGTTTCCAATAACCAACTTTTAAAACAAGATTTTTAAAAGAATTTTAAACCGGTAAACTATTCAACCCCCCTTCTAGTTTCCCACAAGTTATAAAGTGAAATTTACACATGTTGGGCGGAGTTTGCACTTTTGAATTGATTGATTCTTAGTGAACATGACCGATTCGAGACACACTTACATCACTAGTTGGACTAGCTTGAAATTATTACCCGTCCTGGTCACATTCAAAGAGAATCTCTCGACACGATACACTCTACTTGGAAAAGTCCTATTCGAGACGCGCTTACATCACTGGTTGTACCAGCTTGAAATTATTACCCATCCAGGACAAGTCGTTTCGATTACTGACAGTTAAGTTTCGTTAATTCATTGGTTAAATCTGAGTCGAGCTCGTACGAGATTCCACATTTGTTACCATATTTTAATCACAATTGTTTTTCTCCCCCTCAAAATAGCATATTGATGTTGTTTTTGAAGAACATTTTGATTTAAATATGCTTTTTGAGGTTTGTGGGAAAAAACCAACAAGAACTTATAATTTTGAACAAAGATTGTTTCAAGTACTCCCCCTCAATAAGTGAAATAACTTTTTGAGGTTTTAAAAGTGAGAGAGAATACTTGTTCTTTTGAGCAGAATGATGAAAAATCTTAAAAGATTTGATTAATTCTACTCAAAAGTAAAAAGCTTTCGCTCTTTAAATTAGGATTGAAGCACTGAAGCGTATCCCAGGGTTCTTTCTTTACAAAGACCGGGTTATGCACTGTTATATGTACATAAGCCATTGTGAATTACAAGCAAATAGTATCAATAATTACCCAGTTCCTACATTAGACAATGTTTCTAGTAATCGAGAATTACGGATCTGGTCGTCGAAAGTTCCTAATCGGAAATGACGGTCTGCCGCCAACATAGCTTTCCAGTCTCCGGATCTGATCCCTGAATGTAAGCCTCTTTTCTAGCTTCAAAATGAATTGATGAACTTCTCGTAGTTGAGGAGTTGTCCACCTGATCGTCTTGCACAGCTCCCGATCTTTCAACTGAATATCTAACCCGTCTCAAACTTTCTTGAGCGTGTAGTCGCAGAACTTATGAATCTCCTTGTATCCTATGAAGCTGTTGATGGTGAGATCAGTTTTGTAGACAAAACCAAAGGTTGGGTCTTTCTTCAGGGTGTACTGGGGTTCTTGGTTGATTTCTGGAAGATGTAGTAGTGGTGCGGTTAAGTTTAGCTTCCGTTGATAGCTCTCGACTCCGAGTTGCAGGTCTTCAACATGTTCTTGAATGATTTTTCTTCTGATGTAGTAAAGTAGTGAAGTGGTGAATGCATACAGAAGTTCGGTTGAGAAATGATGCATCTTTGTAACACCCCCGAAATCAGATTTGCAGAAGCATACATATTTGGGTGCTACTAAATCGATAATCACAATACAAAGATATAGAGAACGGATTAAAATCCGTTTTAAAATAGTTTACATTTCCAAAGTTAATTGACGTACATAAAGTTTAATTCACTTAAAACAAAGCCCATTTAACAAGTCTGTCCCAAATTCAGAGTTTAACGCATAAGCAAAAATATTTCTAGTAATTTATGACCAATGCCATGCCCTGCCTTCAATGAATACATTCTCAAACACCTGAGAAAAATATGCTAAAAGTCAGCTAATGCTGGTGAGTTCATATGTTTAAAGTAAATAAGCACATATGGACCATAGCAAATAATTCAGCAATCACACTCATTCTGTATGCTAACAATAAGCTCATCCAACAAAAACTAGACAAACAACATGCCAAGCTGGAATAGCAAACAAAGGGTGCCCACGAGTGTTAATCCCCGGACACTCGGCAAAATCCGACATGGTATACGTTCGCGTTGACCTTCCGGGCCAACCGAACGAGGGAGTCACCCCCAATAGATCTATTTATATCATACACGCTTCCCAGTAGGAATTGACGGTTGATGATAGTGTGCGCAATGGGATTCAAACATACTTAGTTTATCCGCCTACCAGTGTGTATAAAAACAAAGTTCAATTTGGTCCATGAAAACAATTTTGCATGTTTTTCACCCCAAGGTTTACAAAAAAATACGTATAAAAATGGGGCTATAAACTCACCTTAATAATAATAGCAATCTGCTAGTCAACAATAACACAGTGCAACCACTCCGACACGCGGCCTAGATCAGTATGGTAAGTTTTTGTGAAATATTCGTATTTTAAATGTTATAACTCAGTTGAAAGGTTTACGTGTGTCAAGTGCTCGCGCATTTCTTGCTTCCTGTGTGATAAGGTACATTTCAAAATAGTTCATCGTATAAGACTCTTTGGTGATGGCTCATAGTGAAAGTGTACGGTGAAAGTACGTGCGACGGAACTTCCGTGCTTAGTGCTTGTCGTCGCAAAATGTGCAAGTAATATATATATATATATATATATATATATATATATATATATATATATATATATATATATATATATATTATCTTATATATATATATATATTTAATAATTAAGTATTTAATTAATTAGGGCTTATAATTAATTAAATAGGTATTGAAAAACTAATATAATAATGGTAATAGTGGGGTATTATTATATTATGAATATTATAGTTATTTATAGTATAATGATAATTATAAAGAAATTTATAAGTATTTAATTTTGAGAAATTAAATAAGTGTAAGTGTATAAATATCTAAAATATATTTGTAAGTCTTATACAGTCAGAAAATATTAATTTAAAAGAATTAATATTTTTAATAATAAAAATAATCCGTTTCGTCTTTTAGTCGGTTTTCATCCAAAAATATTCTTAGTGTCGAAATTTTAGAAAAATCGGGCATGACCTGTGACAAATGGCAATTTTTCATGTTAATAATTATGATTAATTATCAGAAAATGCGCATTAATTTTTTATTTTCTGACATCTATTATTGAGAAGTTATTTTATTTAACTGTTTATTTCATTTTAATAACTCGAAACACGTTGATATGTGATTCACCAAATATTGGAACGAGCTCACACGCGGACCACGAAAACCAAATACACTTAATACTACACCAAACGGATCCCTATACACATTCTAGGCCCAACTATTCCGCCCTGGTACTATTCACAAAGCCCAACTCACTTTTTGTGTTTATTAATCCTCTTAATTCACCCGGTTCGAATCACCTCTACTTGACCACGTTTTCTTCAAAATTCGACACATGAACTATAAAACTTTTTACACCTCTCGAATCTTTATTCATCAAACAAATAGGACGTCGAGTCTTACTTACTAAATCGAATATTTGATACATTAACGAGACGCAAAGCAAACCATATTCGACAACATTCACAAGTTCACTTAATATTTAAACCTTTTATCCAAATTGATTAAAGCTTAATCTCACCTATGTCTTTTAATTATTTTTGGTCGAATATGAATTTAGAAGCTCATTTCTCACATTATTACACAATATCACACGCTAAATATGTTGTTTTGGACATTTTTGTATGTCGACACATACACATATATATATATGAAAATTGACACAAGATCAATCCTAGACACTAGCTCCTTCCAAATATATTTGGCAATCTCCTTAAAGTCACCATATTCTCTTCTAATCTATGCCATATTCTGATCCAACAACTTGTAGCCATATTATATAATAGAAATTCATATATGTGTCCATATATATGTCGATATATACATGCACGTATACATTTGCATTTACTTCCTTTCACACTCAACTTTTATCACAATACTTTCTTTAGTTTTTAACCTCTTGTTCGAGCACTCTGAAGACCAGAAGCAACTTTCTAAAATCATTTGAGCCTTATTCAAGTGTTTTAAGATTGAACTCGATGCATTCGTATTCATTTTAGCAAGTTAAGGGTTTTCCAATTCGATTCTAGTCCGTTTTACACGTTAAACTCACCACCTTTTAAGGTGTAGTAAGTCTTTCCATCTCATTTTCATTCTTTCCTACGGTTTTATTCATCCCATGCAACATATATATTTAGTTCGAAATTATATAACATTTCTTTTAAATTTTTACGCTTTCTATTATTTCATTTCATGTAAACATGGTTGCCTCCTATTGTTGCAAGGCTAAAAAACCATGTTACATCATCATTTGTACATTTACATAATCATTTTTATGCATTTCGAAAACCTTTTTAATTTTATATTGAATCGTATAAAAATATAACATATACTTAAGTTATATTTCATTTTTTAACATACTCATATAGCGACTAAGAAATGATCATTTAAAACCGAATTTGAACACATAACATAACATATCAATTATATTACACATCTCGATTCTTTACAAGTTCACCTAATAAGTTGACGTTATAAGTTTTCATTAATAAGTTCATATAAGCCATTTTTAAACTCCAAAGCTAAGCTACTCGGACTGTTCTATTTTTCATATATAATAGCGATATGGGCTTTTAAAACCAAAAAGTGATTATTAAGCAATTGTGATAAGCTATTGATATAAGCTCTTTTGTTACGTTTTTCTAACCATAAAAAAAGCCCAAACATAAGCCCACTTTGTCTTAAAACGCCATGGATCATAAACTCTTAACGGGCCTTTAATTGTATACGTTAAATCCAATAAGCTTAAAAATAAGCATTTCGGCCAATAAGCAGTTTATATAGACTCCAATAAAGTATATAAAGTTACTAAAACTCTTGGATAATTTTTCCTACTTTTTGTGATTTTTGGACTAAATTTGCAAAGTATATTTACTATTAGGGTTAAAACTGTAACTTTTGGAAAAATAGGGTACGAACTGTAAATTCAGTAACTCATGAGTATAAAAGGATAAAACAATAAACTAGAAGTCATAAAATTTAACATGTGACCCTTTTTGGACTAAGAATGTAACCAAGGACTAACGGTGCAACGCTAACTCCGTTAGGGTAAAAAGTGTAAAATCTGGAAAAATTCAAGGACCAACTATAACTTTATTTCATTTTTATTTCTATTTCATATTACACACTTTTCAAATCAATCACGTGCATTTTTACGTTTCATCCACATATTTAATCATATAACATTTATACGTTTATATAACGAGTTTTAACGATTTAACTTAACGTTTCGTTTCACCACTTACGAGGAAATGGTATTATTGGATTTAAAGACATAAAAACAAGATAATATTAAATACAATATTATTTTTGAAATTTAAGCATTTTAAGCATATCACATTCACATCACCAATCAAATCATTATCTATTACTCACTTTCACAATCACTATTCATATTAAGTCAAATTCTCAGACTTTACCATTATCCAGGTCGTGTGTTGGAGCCGTTCTCATAACTTACTTGATTTTACATTTCACCTTGCCAGTTACGCTCAAGGTGAGTCGTAGCCCCAATTTCTATCATTTAATTGTTTATTAAACTCTTTGGGGGAGATACATGCTTAACTATTTCAATTACTTTTACAAGTACTCTAAACCTTTACATTACTGTGAGATTTCACAACCTCTACTGTTATACGTTTTGAATTACCTTTTGGGTAAGAAACATGCTTACTTTTATGGACTACTTAAACAATGCTTTTGTTTGATAAACTATTACCTGCTGGCCTAAGTACTGTATCCCAAATGCCCATGCTCATGTACCGTTAATTCCTGCTGGGAAGCACGAGTGATGTAAATAGATCTATTGAGGGTGACACCTCCATCCGTGTTGGGATTCAACAGTCCGGATTGGACAAACGGATGTATACCATGTCGAATTATAGTGTCTAGGGATAGAACACTTGCCGGGCCTTATTATTATGCAAACTGTCATAGCTTCGGTAGCATGAAACTTAGCGCAGCGTAATAGCACTTTCGTATACATTTCGAAATTGAAATGTTAACTCATGAACTTCTTGGTCCAACTTTAATGCTTTATATAAACCTATGAACTCACCAACCTTTGTGTTGACACTTTAACATGTTTTTCTCAGGTGTTTATTTGTTGATATATGATGATGCAAGGCAGTGCTTGGCAGGGGCATAGGCACACTTTTGGAGTGTACACATAACACTCATAACCAGAGTTTTTGTACTATGGGACAACTAATAACAATAATGGGCCTTGTTTTTCGCATTTCAATTTTGTAAAACTTATGTTTTAATTAATGAAGCTTTTAAAACGGATTTGATAAATTTGTTCTCTATTACTTGTGTTATGATCCAATTACGTAGCACCCCAGGTATTAATACCGCTGCGATCTGATTTGGGGTTGTTATAGATCGGCATCAGAGCTAAGGTTATAGAGAACTAGGTACACATAAAACCTAAACTATAATCGCTTTTTACAAAAACTCAACCTAGGACCGCCATTGCCAGCCTGCCTTACTTGCCACTTTACTTGGTACTCTACTTATTGTTTCAGCAAGCCTAGCATATACTTGCATGCTACTTTAATAACATATGCTTTCGTGTTAATTGTATACATATACATATATACTTACATTATAGCTAATAATTTCTAGCCTTACACTAAAGATTATAAGTATCTTCTATATACTTATGCACGTATACCATCTCAGACATTTTAAAATGATTACAATGATCAATAAACTTTTCACGATCTTACGTAGTATTATTTTACCTAAAGCCTATCACAAACTATTGATTTCCTTGGTAGAAATCAAAGATATGAAATTTCTAAGGAACAAACTGATTCATCATCTACAAAAGCTGAAGTTCAGCAACTTTCTCTACATTCATCAAGTTCTCTTCCGAAACTTTCATTGTTAAAGTCTATGATTCTAACCTAGTGTGGACTATTATTCTTTTCCACACAAATAAGTGTTTTGTAAGAAATTTTTAAGTAGGATGATTTACAATGTCTTTATTTGAATGGATTGGGACGCCCTTTCATTTAAATAAAGAAATTATGAATCACCAAACCATAATTTTATACTTCCTTATTTACATTGTTTGGGACGCTTCTCTATGTAAATAACGAATTATAAATGAGTGGGCTTATTTGTATCTGAAATGACGTGAGTACAAAATCGAGAATTACAACAATTCATAAAAATATATGCAAAGCATAAATAACGTAAATTTTATTAGAATCCACGAAAATTAATACATAACGATATAATTAGCTACGGTAGTGCTAATGTTACAAAGATCACTAAGTAAGGTATAGAATCTGAGAGGATGCTTCGATACACTATTGAGGATGTTAGTCCTTTAGTATGAGTGTATGTGATACTTGGAATGAATATGATTAAGTATGCGGAATCTACTTAATCACACTAAGAAGGTTATTTGTTATTGGAAATGTAACAGTGATGGTTGTTGAATTTGATAATGAACAATGAAAGTTAACACCAAACGATTCAATATTATTCAAGAATAATACGAGTGATCTTTACTATCACTAGGGTTACAAAACCTTGAATCTCTATTTTAAAGAAAACTTATTTTCAATCTTGTTCTATCAACTTAGTTTTCTCGGTATTCGACTAGTTACATTAATCACAAATTCACAATTATTTTCAACACTCTTTTGTATCTAGTCTAAGATCTCCCTTTTATACAAACAAAGGAGATCATTACAATTATGATAAGTCTTGTCGAACTACTTGTTTGAGTGGGTCAGTCATTAAGATACAACATGTATCTGTGTTTACAACTTGGTCTGTGAAAACCACATGGTGACTGATCACATTGTCTAAGATATTATCTACCGTATATACTTGACTTTAGTACAAAATATCTTTGTATACTTATCCAACCAGCAGTAGAATATTCGACACTTATCCATCTAGCAGTAGTATTTGTTGCACCAGCAGTAGAATGTTTGCGGCAGCAGAATCTTAACTCTAGCAGTAAAATGAAATGCACTAGTAGTAGAATGATACTTAGTGTATTTCCTTGAGCAGAACTGATATTGTTAACCTTTAATTCCTGATGCTAATCTTCAGAATATTTAATTCCGAACAATCCTCCCCTAAACATGTGAATCCTTTTCATCATGTTTCTTCTGAATTAAATTATGATTGTGAGTATCTTTCAAAACACTTTATAGTCAGATTCTTGATCAGAGCTATATTCTGTTCTTCAAGATTAAATATCTATCTGTCTAACTCATCTACCTTCTGTGAAACTCTTTCAGCAATAACATCATCTTTCTTTGTCTTGAACACAAAATCAATACCTTGAATAAAAGATGGTGCAATTTCCTTGGATGGAGGAATTATAAGAGGCAATGGTGCTGTGTATCTTGGATGCTTGTTTCAACAAGTGAAATCATCTTCCAGCATGCCTTTGCAAGTGATGAACAAACGTAGTGAACTGAAATTGAAACTGAAAGCTCCGAGATAGAGCTTTCTCCATTTGAATACTTCATCCCTTCTGAATATATATAATACTCCAGAATCTTCATTTGAACTTTCTTCATTTGAAGAGCTTATTCCCAGTATCCATCAACTGAAAAAGTTTATTCCCAGCATCCATCAATTGAATGCTTGTTCTTATTATTGGCTGAATAATAAGACATGTTAGCTTCTCAAAAAGCTGACATCATCATCTTGTATGCTCTTGTCTTTTCCATTGTAGGAGGAGATACAACAACTGCTTGATCAATTTCTCCCCTGTTTGGAAGATCTCTCACCATCATCTGATCTACCAATGAGAACTTGTTTTCAGACAATAGTGTACATGATGGCCATCAATTCCTTAAGAGTTTAATTTGCTGCCCTCATCACTTCTAGGTGTGTTAACTCCTATGAGTGGTGAATCATGGGGCTTTGACTCATTGTCCATCATTTGATGGTTTTTCTGAGCCTCTTTGAAAATCCTTTTTAAGAAACTTTTAGCAGTATGAATATGATTTTATTATTGAAAAATCATACTGCTTTCAACCATTTTGAAGGGATTAAGTGTGTAACAGACACTTAATCAAGAATTCGGTTTAAAGTAACCTCTGGTTGTGTGAGAACCAATATTTTCAGTTATAAATAACTGCCTGTGTAAAGATAAACCTATTCAAAAGGCTTTCTTGACAGGGTTTCCAGCTCATAGCAATTGTTACCTCTAACACAAGTGTTAGATTCACTTTTGCTAGCTGTTCTTTCTATCAGATGTCCTTAGACTTGCTCATTTTACTTATAATTATAAAATGATAGAAAGTGAGTTGAGTCAGTTACTATCTGACCAACTGAGCCATCAAGTCAATGTGAAACATGATAACTAGGTTTCAAGAAAGAAGTTTTAAAGAATTTAATTAAATTAGGTGTAAACCTTTGTTAAGAATCCCCAAACTCAGTCCATCATAAACCTATTATTTTAGCAACTAGAATCATTCTGCTGCTTCCATTTCACTTGAAACTTCTTTTGTGCTCAATGTTCATACCTGAAAATGTTAGTCCAAAACCAAGAAACAAAATGCAAAGCATATGTCTTATAGCAGTAAAATCATATGACTAACAGTACGAACTTAACAAACAAAAATTTGTACTAGCAGCCCAAACTTTTCACTAACAGTAGTAACTTATAAAGCCAGCAGTACAATCAAAAATTTATATACAAAAACACATATATTTAAATCATTGAGGATTAAGCATCCCAATACTTGCTACGAAGTACTGAAACCTTCCAACATCAAAAGCTTTAGTGAGAAGATATGAAAAGTTGTGTTCAGAATCAATTTTAAGAACTTGAATCAACTTTTTCTCATTGCAATCTCTAATAAAATGATGTCTTATTTCAATGTGTTTTGTTTTAGAATGTTGCACTGGATTTTTAATTATGCAAATTGTACTACTATTATCAATATGAATGACAGTGTTCATGAAATTGTACCCATAGTCAAGAAGTTGGTTTTGAAGCCATAGGACTTGACCACAGCAACTTGCAGCAACTACATATTCAGCTTTAGTCATTTAAGTAGCCACAATTGTTTGCTTCTTACACTGCCATGGGATAAGTCTACACCCAAGGAATTGACATCCTACAGTTGTTGACTTTCTGTCCAAGCTAGCACCAGCATAATCACTATCCAAAAATGCTACCAAGTCAAAAGGTGATTCCCTTGAATACCATAGACCCAACCTAGGTTGACCCTTGAGATATCTAAAAATCCACTTGACTGCTGTTAAATGAGAAACCTTTGGAGTTACTTGAAATCTTGCACAAGCACAAACAGAGAACATGATGTCAGGTCTTGATGATGTGAGATACATCAAAGAGCCTATCATAGATCTGTAAGTGTGTACATCTACATTGTCTCCATCTAAATCTTTAAGAAGTGGCTTCTCAGAGTCCATTGGTGTGCTTGCTACTTTTGAATTAGCAAATTGAAATTTTCTAAGTATCTCTGCAACATATTTATCTTGACTAATAAATATGCCTTCACTAGATTGCTTAACTTGCAGACCCAAAAAGAATGTAAGTTCCCCCATGGAACTCATCTGAAACTTATCATGCATAAGTTTCTCAAACTCCAAACACATCTCCTTCCTTGTAGATCCAAATGATATCATCCACATACACCTGAACTAGCAAAAGATCACTCTTATGCTTCTTGATGAATAATGTCTGATCAATCTTGCCTCTTTGAAATCCATTTTCAATTAAGTAGGAAGCTAGTGTTTCATACCAAGCTCTTGGTGCCTGATGAAGGCCATAAAGAGCCTTAACTACTCTGTACACTTTTTTTGGATGGTTAGGATCAATGAACCCTGGAGGTTGTAAGACATACACCTCTTCTTCAAAAGTACCATATAGAAAAGCACTCTTGACATCCATTTGATAAACTATGAAGCCCACAAATGAAGCATAAGCCAAAAATAACCTAATGGCTTCAATCCTTGCTACTGGAGCAAAAACCTCTTCATAGTCTATCCCTTCTTCTTGTGTATACCCTTGGGCTACTAATCTAGCCTTATTCCTAATCACTATGCCCCTTTCATCCCTTTTATTTCTGAAAACCCATCTAGTGCCAATTACCCTTGCATCTTTAGGTAAATCAACTAGCATCCAAACCTTCTGAATTTTGAACTGAAGAAGCTCTTCTTGCATAGCTTCTACCCAGCTTGAATCATCTAGGGCTTTAAGAACATTCTTTGGTTTTGCTTGTGATAGAAAACATACAAACAAGCAAGAGTTTGAAAACTCATGCTGCTTTGAAGCATAAAGGGCATCAAGAAGCCCTTGTTAGTCTGAAGACATCAGTTGTTGCCTTGTCTTCACCCCTGATTGTACATCTCCAATCATATTGTCTAGGGAGTGGACTTTGTGAATCCTTGTGTGTGGTGTAGAAGGAACTTGATAGTTAGGAGAGAGATTGTTGAAATCCACCTCTTCTTTTGAGAAATCTGCTTCATTTGAATCTGATGGGCCAGCAGTAGAAACATTTGGCTCAGCAGTAGAAAAATTAAGCCTAGCAGTAGAATGCTCTGTCTCAGCAGTACTATCATCGGTAGAAACATTCTCTTGTTCTTTTGTCCCATCTTCCTTGTTTTCATTTTCAATCCCTTCTTTTGTTTCATCAGAAGAAGGTTCATCAATTTTTGAAGTTGAAACCACACTGGTATTTATTGGCATCCATACATGATCTTGATTTGTCCCCTTGTCTAACCCTGCCTCATTTGTTGTTTGTGAACCTGAAAAATCATTAGTTTCTGCAACAACAGGCACATAATTCATAGAATGGGTTAGTGACTCAAGATCAAATAGCCAATTAGGACCTTGAACTGCTACATTGGATTTATTCTCTAAAAATTCCACATGAAGGTTTTCCTCTACTCTTCTAGTTCTTGAGTTGTATACTCTAAAAGCTTTGCTATTAAGAGAATATCCAACTAAGAATCCTTCATCTGCTTTACCATCAAACTTTCCAAGATGGTCTAAGGTATTCAGAATTGTCACATGACATCCAAAAGGTCTCAGAAATGCTATTGCAAGAGTTCTACCTCTAAAAAGTTCATATGATGTCTTATTGTGAGATTTGACAACCAAAACCCTATTTTGAACATAGCAAGCAGTATTAACTGCTTCAGCCCAAAAAGTGATAGGAAACTTAGAGTCGGCTAACATGGTTCTAGCAGCTTCTATGAGTGTCCTATTTCTCCTTTCAGCAACTCTATTTTGTTGAGGAGTTCTAGCTACACTAAACTCTCTCCTAATACCTTTTTCCTTGCAGAAGTCATCCATAACTCTATTCTTAAACTCTGTCCCATTATCACATCTAATGACTTTTACTCTTTTGCTTACTAGGTTTTCTATCTCTATAATGAATGTTTTAAGAGTGCTAGAAGTCTCATCCTTAGAACCTAAAAAGAAAACCCATGTAAATCTACTATAGTCATCAGTAATAACTAGACAATATCTTTTATTCATCATACTACTAACAGAAGTAGGTCCAAATAAGTCCATATGAAACATAAACAATGATTGATCAATAGAGTTAAAAATTTTGGGCTTACAAGTAGCTTTGTGTTGTGATGTGCTGCGTGTGTCGTTGCGGTTTAGCAGTTTTAATGCCTAATCAAGTTTTAAATTTATATTTAGCCGACTTATCAATAACACACACACCTAACGAGCAGTGTACCCGGTCAGTATGAATATAATGGTAAGTAGAGTGTCGATCACTAAGAGTGGAACGTATTATCTAGTTATTCTAATCAGTATTTTAATATATTAAGTTAGCTATACAACCTATTCTAACGCAAGGGGGGTTCAGCCTGAGAGACTGGCACGATTTGGTTGCAATTAAATAATAAACTAAACCAATAGGCACGAATCAGCAAGTAGCACACACGTACACAGATAAATACTCGAGACAATAAGAGGGCTGTCCTTATGATAAGTAGTTTGTCACTTGTTTTATTGCTAGTGTTATATGAAGTGTATAGTTCGATGCAACGCACCGAGATTAAGTCCTTTCTCGTTGGTTCTAATCTTATCGGCGAGTAAACCCTTAATGATTACTTATGACTATCCCGTTTATCTTTCTCCTACTTTTCTACAGACCATAGAATACATAGGCATCTAATAAACAGGCGAGGGCAGAGGCATGGCGACCCGATCAACGCTCAGCTAGACACAGAGGTTATCAATGCACTAATAAAAGTCACCAATGACATCAACATATAAACTTTAATTAATGAGAAAGCAGTTTTAAGGGAGTGCAATCTTTCCGTTGTCACATTACACAAGCCACCAATCTTGATGAATTAAAGTTTACTAACACAATAAAACAAAACTACTTAATGAATTAAACACATGCAGCACCTTCTTACAGCTCTTGTATCTTTGATTTGGGTGTGTCTTGTGCTGCTGCCTTGACTGAATTCGTCCTAGGTTTCTGGTCTTCGATCTTCTGTTAAAACTTCAGAACTAATATATGGCACACCGAATTCGTCTGGTCTTGGGGTATTTATAGTTTCTGTCTGAGGGTAAGATGCGGCGCATCTAGTAAGTAGATGCGACGTATTTACTTAACTTCGCGTGGGGTCCAAGATTATAATTTTCAGGAATATTCGTACACCGCCAGAAGATGCGGCGTATCTTTATCTTTGGATGCGGCGCATGTCCTCTTGTATCTTGGATCGTATCTGGTGAGATCTTGATAGCGATGCGGCGCATGTCATAAGTGAGATGCGGCGCATCTGGAGCAGAATAGTCTTGATCTTGTACATTTCGGTAGACTCTTAACTTCTTGCATGTTTTGCTCCATAATTAGTCCAAAATCGCCAAGTTTCACCAAATGCTTGTTTTCAACTGAGAATTACAAAAGTAAACGATTAAGTATCAATCCTCATACATAATATAGTAAAACAAGTCAAATTAATAGGATAAATGATAGTAATAATATATACTTATTTGAGTACATATTATTACTTGATGCGCGTGATGTGTCGTTGCGGTTTAGCAGTTTTAATGCCTACTCAAGTTTTAAATTTATATTTAGCCGACTTATCAATAACACACACACTTAACGAGCAGTGTACCCGGTCAGTATGAATATAATGGTAAGTAGAGTGTCGATCACTAAGAGTGGAACGTATTATCTAGTTATTCTAATCAGTATTCTAATATATTAAGTTAGCTATACAACCTATTCTAACGCAAGGGGGTTCAGCCTGAGAGACTGGCAATATTTGGTTGCAATTAAATAATAAAATAAACCAATAGGCACGAATCAGCAAGTAGCACACACGTACACAGATAAATACTCGAGACAATAAGAGGGCTGTCCTTATGATAAGTAGTTTGTCACTTGTTTTATTGCTAGTGTTATATGAAGTGTATAGTTCGATGCAACGCACCGAGATTAAGACCTTTCTCGTTGGTTCTAATCTTATCGACGAGTAAACCCTTAATGATTACTTATGACTATCCCGTTTATCTTTCTCCTACTTTTCTACAGACCATAGAATACATAGGCGATCTAATAAACAGGCGAGGGCAGAGGCATGGCGACCCGATCAACGCTCAGCTAGACACAGAGGTTATCAATGCACTAATAAAAGTCACCAATGACACTAACATATAAACTTTAATTGATGAGAAAGCAGTTTTAAGGGAGTGCAATCTTTCCGTTGTCACATTACACAAGCCACCAATCTTGATGAATTAAAGTTTACTAACACAATAAAACAAAACTACTTAATGAACTAAACACATGCAGCACCTTCTTACAGCTCTTGTATCTTTGATTTGGGTGTGTCTTGTGCTGCTGCCTTGACTGAATTCATCCTAGGTTTCTGGTCTTCGGTCTTCTAATAAAACTTCGGAACTAAAATATGGCACTTCGAATTCGTCTGGTCTTGGGGTATTTATAGTTTCTGTCTGAGGGTAAGATGCGGCGCATCTATTAAGTAGATGTGGCGCATTTACTTAACTTCGCGTGGGGTCCAAGATTATAATATTCAGGAATATTTGTACACCGCCAGAAGATGCGGCGTATCTTTATCTTTGGATGCGGCGCATGTCCTCTTGTATCTTGGATCGTATCTGGTGAGATCTTGATAGCGATGCGGCGCATGTCATAAGTGAGATGCGGCGCATCTGGAGCAGATTAGTCTTAATCTTATACATTTCGGTAGACTCTTAACTTCTTGCATGTTTTGCTCCATAATTAGTTCAAAATCGCTAAGTTTCACCAAATGCTTGTTTTCAACTGATAATTACAAAAGTAAACGATTAAGTATCAATCCTCATACATAATATAGTAAAACAAGTCAAATTATTAGGATAAATGATAGTAATAATATGTACTTATTTGAGTTCATCATGTTGTTGCCTTTATGACAAGTAATGCATGTTTGGTCATTTTCAAATCGTTTTTGAGGTAAACCTCTTACCAAACCATTCTTAACAATCTTATTTATGGTTTTGAAGTTAATGTGACCAAGCCTCCTATGCCATTTCATAGATTCATCCAATGTGGCCTTTGCAACTAGACAAGTAAGTGCCTCTTTAGGAACAATCTTCTTCATATCAACACTGTACATGTTGCCCTTTCTTGGAATTTTAAGAAGTACTTGACTTTTATCAGGCATCTTAAAATCAGAAGAAAGTACAAGACATTCAGTATCAGTAAAAAGAACTTTGTTCTTTTTTAAGAGTACCTTTACCAGTAATCTTGACACCGATACCACCTCCAAAGGTAACATAGCCTCCATCTAATGTTTGAAAATCAGAAAGATAGGACTTGTTGCCTGTCATGTGCCTTGAACACCCACTATCTGAATAGCCTTGATCTTCATGATCTGTTGGTGAATGTTCCTGCACACAAATAAGGAAATTAGTTTCCTTGGGGAACCCAAGCCATTACTGACTTGGATTTGCCATGTGCATCAATGTAAATAAATCTCTTGAGAACAGTTGATGCACCATTGGATTTGAGAGGTTTCCAAATACAACATGATGAGGCCTTAACAACATTGGCCCTCTTTTTCCTAGCAGTAGAACCCTTTGGTTTTCAAATTTATTTTAGTGAAACTGCTTTTGTTGGAAAAGTTCTCTTAGCAGATGTTTGTGCATGATTAAAAGTTGTTTTTGCACTTTGTACTGCTGGTTTAGGGTAAACAGAGTAAAAAGGTCTGGCAGAAGAAACTGCTAGTCTAGAAGTAGAATCTTTTGGTCTAGCAGTAGAAACTGCTTTTGGTCCAGACTTTGATGAAACTGCTCTGGGTGTTGTTCTAGTATTATTAGAGTAACTTTTTAGGAGTATGCCTTTTTAAATTCACCTTATTGTTTGTATATCCAAATACTATTTGGTTGCAGAAAGCTGCAAGATGGTCAAATTCTCCACATACAAAACAAGCTTTGTTATAGAAGTTAAAGTCATCACCTAGTTGGTGAGACTTAAGGCCATTCCAATACCTTTGGTTGCCTTTAGGCTTGTTTGTGGTTCTGTATTGTTCACAATATCTAACTGGTTGCCTAACATGTTTAATGTTGATTTTAGGCATATCAGTATTATGTTTGACTACCTTAGGAACACTTGTTCCTGCTTTCTTAACCACTTCAGGTTTAGACATAACCTGTTCATCTTCATCATCATCAGATATCCAGTCCTCAATGACTACCCTATCTGATCTTCTATCAGAGGACACCTTGTCCTCAGGAAGTGAAGTTTTACTTAAACTTTCACTTACTTTCTTAGTTTCATCAATAACTAAATTTGCTTTTGGTTGTTCACCATATTGTAGCTCAGGTTGTTGAAATTCAGCTAAGCCTGAATGCTCTAGGTCAATCCCTGGGGGTTTAGGGATTCTTCTGTAAGGGGGTAGGACAACATTATATCCTAACCCTGACTTGGCTCTATTAATCACTTGACATTCAATCATGTTGGTCACGCCTCTAGAAGCATGTTCTAGTGTTTCTACAGTCAAGTGAATGTTTCCATTTTCCTTTTTGATCATATCATAAGCCTCTCTCAAAAGCTTAATTTCAGCATCTCTAAAGAATATGTCTTGTCTAAGAAGAGCTTTGTCATCAGAAAAAGCAAATTCATTTTGTTTGTAGTGAATGATCTGCTTCTCTAGGGATTCTAAACCACATTTATAATCTACTAAGTCATGTTGAGTTTTGCTTAAGACTTTCTTTTGGTCATCATAATGTTTGATTAAAGTTTGTAGTTCTGAAAGAGCTGTGCAAGTATTAGAACAAACTTTATGATTTTGTACCTCAGTAGAGAAAGCCATGAGTGCCATCTGTGAAGAAGCTTCTTCTTCATCAGCCATGAAACTCCAATCAAAACCTAGCCCATCAATAGCTACCATAGCTTTTGAGTTTGGCTCAGAAACCTCCCCTGTTTTGCTTCCAAAACCTCTATTCTTGCTATCTTGCTGCCTTGGCCTTCTACATTCTTTTGAGAAGTGCCCCATCATGTGGCAGTTATAGCACTCTATCTTTGATTTGTCAAAACCAGCAGTGTCATTATTGCTGATTGTGAGCTTCTTCCTCGTCCTTTGATAGAACTTCTTGGCCCTCATGCTAAGAAGAGAAATTTGCCATTTTAGGTCCATTTCCTCCAGATCATCATCATTGATCTCTTGGAGGTCTTTATAAGTGAGCATGGACCCATCATTTCAACTTGTTAAAAATGCACAACAAGTCTTCTCATCCAAAATACCCATGGTACTGCTTGATGAACTAGCAGCACCAACACCATCAACAACTTTCACCTCTTCACTTGAATTTGAGGTACTAGGAGTTGACATAAATGCCATGTTCCCAGTATTAGAACTAGTACCTTCATTTTTCTTCAAATCTTGTTCCACAATCTTAAAGTTGCTGTATAAGTCTATTGGTTCCATGGTGTCAAGTTCTAGCTTGTTCTTCCAGACAACAACATGTATAGCCCATTCTTCTGGTAAGCTTCTCAGAAATTTTGAGTTCAAATCTTCTTGAGGTATTTCAACCCCAAGAATAGCAAGTTGGCTCACAATATTCTGAAGCCTATTAAACATGTGGTCAAGAGATTCATTGTTGGTAGAGGAGAAGTTTTCAAACTGCTGCTTGAGCAGAGTCTTGTGGGTTTTCTTGGTGGCTTCATTTCCACCATACCTGGCAACAATAGCTTCAAATAATGACTTGAAATCTTTGAACTTGCTGAATTTTAAAAGTTGATCATTGGGAATGGTCATCATCAGCATGCTTCTTGCCTTTAGGTCATTTTTCTTCTTTATTCTGTCTTCTGCAGATGTTGGGTGGAGCTGCAGAGTTGTCACCACTTTGCCTTCAACTGGTGATGTAGTGGTTGTAGGCTAGTAAGAGTTTCCATCTTCAATAATTTCCCAATGTGCATAGTCTTGCACTTGCAAACACTGCTGTATTCTCAGCCTCCACATCTCAAACTCATTCTGTTTGAGCATGGGTAATTTTGCAGCTACATTCGTCTGAATAGATTCAACGTCCATTTCTTCTTCTTCTTCTACTAAATCGAAGATATCAGCCTGGCTCTGATACCAATTGAGAGGATGCTTCGATACACTATTGAGGATGTTAGTCCTTTAGTATGAGTGTATGTGATACTTTGAATGAATATGATTAAGTATATGGAATCTACTTAATCACACTTAGAAGGTTATTTGTTATTGGAAATGGAACAATGATGGTTGTTGAATTTGATAATGAACAATGAAAGTTAACACCAAATGATTCAATATTATTCAAGAATAATACGAGTGATCTTTACTATCACTAGGGTTACAAAACCTTGAATCTCTATTATAAAGAAAACTTATTTTCAATCTTGTTCTATCAACTTAGTTTTCTCTGTATTCGACTAGTTACATTAAACATAAATTCACACTTATTTTCAACACTCTTTTGTATCTAGTCTAAGATCTCCCTTTTATACAAACAAAGGAGATCATTACAATTATGATAAGTCTTGTCGAACTACTTGTTTGAGTGTGTCAGTCATTAAGATACAACATGTATATGTGTTTACAACTTGCTCTGTGTAAACCACATGGTGACTGATCACATTGTCTAAGATATTATCTACTGTATATACTTGACTTTAGTACAAAATATCTTCGTATACTTATCCAACCAGCAGTAGGATATTCGACACTTATCCATCTAGCAGTAGTATCTGTTGCACCAGTAGTAGAATGTTTGCGGCAGCAGAATCTTAACGCTAGCAGTAGAATGAAATGCACTAGTAGTAGAATGATACTTAGTGTATTCCCTTGAGCAGAACTGATCTTGTAAACATTTAATTCCCGATACTAATCTTCAGAATATTTAATTCCCAACATAATTGCCAATAGGTTGACCCGCCAAGCCGATGAAAAACACCACTACACCTACGAAAGTGAGAGCCACGACCGGATGTATCACCTTGAGAATTCTGTACGATAAATACAAGCAAATCATTAAAAACGGTAACTAAGGACATGGTCTTATATATAAAAACAAACAAGTCTTATTACACATTCATTAGAGATTACATCGAAACATAACCAGGACTTATTTTAACCATCCTAACGCAAGACTATTACCCCCATATCTTATCTACGCCAATGGCTAAACCCACGAGTGGTACGAGAATGACCAAAACACCGACCAAAAATTCGTAGTCTTCATCCGGAACATAGGCCAAGTAGATGGCGGCGACAACAACATACACGATCGCAAGAATGGTAACAAGATGCGGCATTTTGAAAGAAGTAATAAGAGAAATATGGGTGGTGGAAGAATGAAAATTTAAAATGGGGTATTTATAAGAAGAAAAATAGCCGTTAGAATCACTGTTCATAGCAGTTAGATTCACTGTTCATAACCGTTAGAAATCACTGTTCATAGCCGTTAGAAATCACTGTTCATAGCAGTTAGAAATCAATGTTCACAGCCTTTGGAAACTACTATTCATAACCGTTGGATTCACTAGGTGGCGAGACATTTAAATTGTTTCATTTAGTGTGAGTGATCAAACGACTTAAGTAAAGTCGCATCCTTATTACCCAAAATTCATTAGAACTTTCAGTAAGAAATCGAATTCACGAGGGAAAGTTAAGATGAATTCAAGGCCAAATATCCCCATCTTTTTGCATCTTCACCTGATAACACGAAGTGAACGTCGGGACAACATTCAAATAAGGTTGGGAGACTGTGACAAATGGCAATTTTCCATTTTAATAATTATGATTAATTATCAGAAAATGCGCATTAATTATTTATTTTCAGACATCTATTAATGAGAAGTTATTTATTTAACTGTTTATTTCATTTTAATTAAGCAAAACACGTTGATACGTGATTCACCAAATATTGGAACGACCTCACACGCGGACCACGTAAACAAAATACACTTAATACTACACCAAACGGATCCTTATACACATTCTAGGCCCAACTATTCCGGCCTGGTACTATTCACAAAGCCTAACTTACTTTTTGTGTTTATTAATCCTCTTAATTCTCCCTGTTCGAATCACCTCTTCTTGACCACGTTTTCTTCAAAATTCGAGACATGAACTATAAAACTTTTTAAACCTCTCGAATCTTTATACATCAAACTAATAGGACATCGAGTCTTACTTACTAAATCGAACATTTGATACATTAACGAGACGCAAAGCAAACCATACTCGACAACATTCACAAGTTCACTTAACATTTAAACGTTTTATCCAAATCGATTAAAGATTAATCTCACCTATGTCTTTTAATTATTTTTGGTCGAATATGAATTTAGAAGCTCATTTCTCACATTATTACACAGTATCACACGCTAAATATGTTGTTTTGGACATTTATGTATGTCGACACATACATATATATATGAAAATCGACACAAGATCAATCCTACACACTACATTACGCTAAATATGTTGTTTTGGACATTTATGTATGTCGACACATACATAAATATGTTGTTTTGGACATTTATGAAAATCGACGCTAAATATATTTTGCAATCTCCTTAAAGTCACCATATTCTCTGTAAATCTTTGCCATATTCTGATCCAACAACTTGTAGCCATATTATATAATAGAAATTCATATATGTGTCCATATATATGTCGATATATACATGCACATATACATTTGCATTTACTTCCTTTCACACTCAACTTTTATCACAATATTTTCTTTGGTTTTTCACCTATTGTTCGAGCACTCTGATGACCAGAAGCAACTTTCTAAAATCATTCGTGCCTTATTCAAGTGTTTTAAGATTGAACTCGATGCATTCGTATTCATTTTAGCAAGTTAAGGGTTTTCCAATTCGATTCTAGTCCGTTTTACACGTTAAACTCACCACCTTTTAAGGTGTAGTAAGTCTTTCCATCTCATTTTCATTCTTTCCTATGGTTTTATTCATCCCATGCAACATATATATTTAGTTCAAACGTATATAACATTTCTTTAAAATTTTTTTGCTTTCTATTATTTCATTTCACATAAACATGGTTGCCTCCTATTGATGGAAGGGTAGAAAACCATGTTACATCATCATTCGTACATTTAGATAATCATTTTTATGCATTCCGAACACCTTTTTAATTTTATATTGCATCGTACAAAAATATAACATATATTTAAGTTATATTTCATTTTTGGACATACTCATATTGCGACTAAGAAATGATCATTTAAAACCGAATTCTAACACGTAACATATCAATTTTATTACACATCTCGATTCTTTACAAGTTCACCTAATAAGTTGATGTTATAAGTTTTCATTAATAAGTTCATATAAGCCATTTTTAAACTCTAAAGCTAAGCAACTCGGACTGTTCTATTTTTCATATATAATAGCGACATGGGCTTTTAAGCCCAATAAGTGATTATTAAGCAATTGTGATAAGCTATTGATATAAGCTCTTTTGTTATGTTTTTCTAACCATAAAATAAGCCCAAACATAAGCCCACTTTGTCTTAAAACGCCATGGATCATAAACTCTTAACGGGCCTTTAATTATATACGTTAAGTTCAATAAGCTTAAAAATAAGTATTTCGGCCAATAAGCAGTTTATATAGACTCCAATAAACTATATAAAGTTACTAAAACTCTCGGATAATTTTTCCTACTTTTTGTGATTTTTGGACTAAATTTGCAAAGTATATTTACTATTAGGTTTAAAACTGCAACTTTCAGAAAAATAGGGTACGAACTGTAAATTCAGTAACTTATGAGTATAAAAGGATAAAACAATAAACTAGAAGTCATAAAATGTAACATGTGACCCTTTTTGGACTAAGAATGTAACCAAGGACTAACGGTGCAACGCTAACTCCGTTAGGGTAAAAAGTGTAAAATCTGTAAAAATTCAAGGACCAACTGTAACTTTATTTCATTTTTAATTCTATTTCATATTTTACAATTTTCAACACAATCACGTGCATTTTTACGTTTCATCCGCATATTTAATCACATAACGTTTATACATTTATATAACGAGTTTTAACGATTTAACTTAACGTTTCGTTTCACCGCTTTCGAGGAAACGATATTACTGGATTTAAAGACATAAAAACAAGATAATATTATATATAATATTATTTTTGAACTTTAAGCATTTTAAGCATATCACACTCACATCACCAATCAAATCGTTATCCGTTACTCACTTTCACAATCACTATTCATATTGAGTCAAATTCTCAGACTTTACCATTATCCAGGTCGTGTGTTGAAGCCGTTCTCATAACTTACTTGATTTTACATTTCACCTTGCCAATTACGCTCAAGGTGAGTCGCAACCCCAATTTCTATCATTTAACTGTTTATTAAACTCTTTGGGGGAGATACATGCATAACTATTTCAATTACTTTTACAAGTACTCTAAACCTTTACATTACTGCGAGATTTCACAACCTTTAGTGTTATACGTTTTGAATTACCTTTTGGGTAAGAAACATGCTTACTTTTATTGACTACTTAAACAATGCTTTTGTTTGATAAACTATTACCTGCTGGCCTAAGTATTGTATCCCAAATGCCCATGCTCATGTACCGTTAATTCCTGCTGGGAAGCACGAGTTATATAAATAAATCTGTTGAGGGTGACACCTCCATCCTTGTTGGGATTCCACAGTCCGGATTGGACAAACGGATGTATACCATGTCGAATTACAGTGTCTAGGGATAGAACACTTGTCGGGCCTTATTATTACATGACTCATTTCATGCAAACTGTCATAGCTTCGGTAGCATGAAACTTAGCGCAACGTAATAGCACTTTCGTATACATTTCGAAATTGAAATGTTAACTCATGAACTTCTTGGTCCAACTTTAATGCTTTATATAAACCTATGAACTCACCAACCTTTGTGTTGACACTTTAGCATGTTTTTCTCAGGTGTTTAGTTGTTGATATATTATGATGCAAGGCAGTGCTTGGCAGGGGCATAGGTACACTTTTGGAGTGTACACATAACACTCATAACTAGAGTTTTTGTACTATGGGACAACTAATAACAATAATGGGCCTTGTTTTCTGTTTTTCAATTATGTAAAACTTATGTTTTAATTAATGAAGCTTTTAAAACGAATTTGATAAATTCGTTCTCTATTACTTGTGTTATGATCCAATTACGTAGCACCCCAGATATTGTTACCGCTGCGATCTGATTTGGGGGTGTTACATGACACATTCGTTTATTCAACCTTTTCCATCCTTCCCAAGTGTTGCAATTTCCTCAAATAATCCCTTACGTTAACTATATTTGCAAAACTAGTCCAAAATGTATATTTATCGTTATAACGATATTTATCGTTACGTTTACTTCTTAATTATGGGTTTCGATACAAAAGTCAACGTTTAGTCAAAATACTTTCAATAGTCAACAAAAAGTCAACAACTAAAACTTTGGGCCGACAAGCCCATTTATTTGTTTTATTTGGCATAAGGTGTCAAAACGAGTTCAAAACGGTTTTAATCGATATATAACGTTTTAATAAGTCAAAATATTTATAGAAGGTCGAAAAATGTTCGAAAACTCATTTTTGTCATCCTAGATATATATTGGGCCGAAAAGTCCATAATGGTCCAATGGTCCAAGTTTAGCTCAAAAACCATTTAACCCTTTTAAGTTACGATATATATATCGTTAAGTTTCTAAAAATCAATTTAACATGTTCGTCACGTCGTTTGGTCAAAAAGTCAAACCAAACCGAATTTGGGTTGGGCTCGGCCCAACTGCGCCGAGACCCCAATATAAGCCTAAAAACATATTTAAGCCCTAAGCCCTTTTTAATTTAATTAGTTACGTAACGATATTTAATTCAGTAAAATAAGCACTTATAAATAAGCCATCAAGTCAAATGGTCAACCAAGGCCGAAACATATTGGGCTCGGCCCTATATGTGTCGTACGACCCAATCTTGACCCCAAACAAGTTAAACACAAAAAGCTATAGCTTATTCATTAAGCTATCCAAAATTATATATTAAGCACTAATTTCACCATTTCACCACTGAAGCCAAAATTTTATGTTTTTCAAAACCCCAATTTTTATCTTTGTTAAAAGCTAGCCGATTTATGTATACACACAAATAAGTGTATATTTCGTTTTAAACTCGCGTAATTAACAACAATAACTTTTGTATCATTAAACTAGTACCACAAGCAAGAAATAACATAACTTGTATAAAAACTACCAAAACGTCGAGCAAACATAATAACATGTCAAACCCAAGCTTTTTCATTTTAGCAAAACATACACATTTAGCATTTGGTAACACTTTTAAACATCAAAAGAACATGTAATAAACAAGATTGAACAAGTTTTAAGAATCCTTACAATGCTTTGTAAAGAAGTCGAGACCCACAAGAAAAGAAAACAACACAAATTGCTTCAAATTTACCCAAGACACGTTCCAAATCACCCCGAGAGCTCAAAAGTACACCTTGATTATCTTGAAACTCAAAGAATTTTTGTAGATCTTGATTTTTAGTGTGCGTCGAATGGGAGAAGTGAAAGAATTGTTTGGGAAGTTCTTGATGATAAAATGAGTGTGTGTTTAGTTGTGTATTACTAATTAAGTAACCAACAAATATATCATGTGTCATCATCCACTAACACTATCAAAGTGTATCAAAAATTTTGTCCCCATGTGGGGTGTTGGGTGGCAAACCGACCCATAGAGGGGGGGGGGGAGGAAATTGTTGTTCCTCGTTGGTGTATCGTGTGTCGGTGTGAGCTTAAATGTTATCGTAAAGTCTCGGTTTGACGTTTTTGGACACGTACACGCAAAATAAATTTTTATTGAAGTTTTCGTTAGAATAATAACAAAATATTATTATTTGCTCAAAAATGCATTGATTTGACCGCTACCATATATACTGTACTGTCGGTTCGCGTGTGGGGTTGCTTTTCAGTAAATACGAGAAAGCTTCTCAATTAAATACAAAACTTGTCAATAACTAATAGGAATAGAATAATTTACACTTACTGACAAAAATAAACTTTCTCAGCAATGGCTGTAAGCTACAGAATCCGGGACAGCTCCCAAAAATGTTCAAAAATGCTCAGAAACATGCAATTACGCATAGAAATACTCGGCTTAAAAATAATAAATAAATATTTATTATTAACTTAAAATGTGAAAATTACCATTTGTCACAGTCTCCCCAGCTAATGGGGAAATCCGTCCCGGATTTCAATTCGCGTTACTTGATGAATTCGAAAAGAGATGAGGATACTTTCGCTTGATTTCATCCTCTCGCTCCCAAGTGTACTCGGGACGTCTGCGAGAGTTCCAACGAACCTTCACAATTGGGATACAACTCTGCTTTAGTCGTTTAACTTCCTGGTCCATGATTTCAATCGGTTCCTCGATGAAGTTCAGTTTCTCATCAAGCTGAATTTCATCCAAAGGGATGGCAACGTTATCGTCAGATAAGCACTTTTTCAAGTTGCTGACATAAAAAATGTCATGCACAGCGCTGAGTTCGGACGGAAATTCGAGTCGGTAGGCTACCGGCCCGATTCTGGCATAAAATCTCAAAAGGTCCAATATAACGAGGGTTCAACTTCCCACGTTTACCAAATCTTATCATGCCTTTCCATGGCGAAAAATTTAACATCACTTTATCACCCACTTGGAACTTAAGGGATTTTCGCCTCTTGTCGGCATAGCTCTTTTGATGATCACAAGCCGCTTGCATTTGGCTCTTGATCTGCATAATTTTCTCGATAGTCTTGTGGACTAGGTCTGGTCCGGTAAGTTGGCTTTCTTTGACTTCAGCCCAACATATTGGCGATCTGCACTTACGACCATAAAGTGCTTTATATGGTGCAGCCTTGATGCTGGTGTGGTAGCTGTTGTTGTAGGAAAACTCGTCTAAAGGAAAATGCCTATCTCAACCGTTCCCGTAGTCAACGACACAAGCTCTCAACATGTCCTCTAACGTCTGAATGGTCCTTTCACTCTGACCATCAGTCTGAGGGTGGTAAGTTGTACTCATGTCGAGATCTTTTCCCAATGCATCCTGGAGAGACTTCCAGAAGTTTGACGTGAAACGACTATCTCGATCAAAGATGATAGAAATAGGCACACCATGCCTTGCGACAATTTCCTTCACATATATCCGGGCAAGTTTGTCCATGCTATCATTCTCCTTTATTGGAAGGAAATGAGTAGATTTAGTAAGACAATCCATGATTACCCAGATCGTGTCATAACCGCTCGATGTGTTAGGCAGTTTGATGATGAAATCTATAGTGATGCACTTCCACTTCTATTCTGGAATTTCAAGTTGTACAAGTAGACCGGATGGTCTCTGGTGTTTAGCCTTGACTTTCGAACACGTTAAACATTTACTGACATACTCTGCTATATCGGCCTTCATGTTTGGCCACCAGTAAAGTTTCTTTAAATCCAAGTACATCTTGTCGGATCCTGGGTGAATGGAGTATTTGGATTTGTGAGATTCGTGCATGATCAAATCACGAACTCCTCCGTAGAGTGGGATCCAACTTCTATCTCCAAAACACAAAACTCTGTCAGACCTCTTTACGAGACCATTCTCGCTCTCTGGCATCCCGTAAAGTTTCTCTCTTGGTCTGCTCTCTTCTTTGAGAGCCTCAACCTGAGCCTCAAGAATTTTCGCTGGAAGGGGTGAACTGATCGTCATCCATAGCGATCTGACTCTGGGAGGTTTAATTCGTTCCTTTCTACTGAGGGCATCGACAACTACATTTTCCTTGCCTGGGTGATAACGGATCTCACAATCGTAGTCACTGAGCAATTCCAACCATTGGCTCTGTCTCATGTTCAGCTCCTTCTGGTTCAAGATGTGTTGTAGGCTTTTTGTGGTTGGTGTAAACCACGCACTTTATGCCATAGAGATAGTGCCTCCAGATTCTAAGTGCAAACACAACTGAGCCTAACTCTAGGTCATGGGTTGTGTAGTTCTTCTCATGGGTTTTCAGTTGTCGAGAAGCATATGCTATCACCTTCTCTCTCTGCATTAACACGGCGCTCAAACCTTTGTGTTAAGCGTCGCAATAAACGACGAAGTATTCACTACTTTCGGGTAAAGCCAAAATAGGTGCACTACACAACTTTTCCTTAAGGAGTTGAAAAGCTTATTTCTTTTTATCCCCCAGTCGTATTTTACATTCTTCTATGTTAGTTTAGTCAAAGGCTTTGCAATCTTGGAGAAACCTTCAATAAACCTTCGGTAATAACTGGCAAGTCCTAAGAATTGGCGTATTTTGGTGGGTGTTGTGGGTTTCGTCCAATCCTTTATTGACTCAATCTTTGCGGGATCCACGTGAATGTCTTGACTATCGATCACGTGGCCCAGAAACTGCACAGTTGATATCCAGAATTCACACTTCAAAAACTTGGCATATAATTCCTCCTTCTTTAATAACTCTAAGATCAGCTTCAGGTGCTCCTCTTGCTCTTTCTCATTCTTAGAGTATATCAGGATGTCGTCAATGAACATGATCACAAATTTATCCAAGTACGGCTTACACACTAGATTTATGTGGTCCATGAATACGGCTGGTGCGTTGGTTAAGCCGAATGGCGTAACTTGGAATTCGTGATGTCCGTATCAAGTCCTGAATGCGGTCTTCGGGATGTCCTCTTCCCGAACCCTTAGCTGATGGTAACCTGATCTTAGGTCAATCTTGGAGTAGACAGACGAACCTTAAAGTTGTTCAAAAAGGTCGTCGATTCGAGGGAGTGGGTATCGATTCTTGATGGTTAGCTCATTTAGCTCTCGATAGTCGATACACGTCCTGAAGGATCCGTCCTTCTTCTTAACAAACAGAACCGGAGCTTCCCAAGGTGAAGAACATGGTCTGATAAGGCCTTTCTCTGAAAGTTCAGCCAACTGGTTTGGCAGCTCTTGCAATTACGTTAGTGCTAATCGATAAGGTGCTTGATTCACTTCTAAGGTTTGGTTTCTAGCCAGGCCAGTATCCCCAAGGACAATGGTGTTTCTATAAAATCTCAAGTCCTAGCCAGGCCAGTATCCCCAAGGAATTAGTGAAGGGTTAGACAACTATTTCAAAGATAATGTCTCGGGTTACTCTGCAAGGTCTTAAGATTTCTGTTGGGTCACAAGTCTATTTTTGGTAAGTCTCTAGTCCCTGAAAGTTTAGTGGCTCACCCATTGTTTATAATTGACCAGGGGTCCTCCTTGTGTTGCTAGGATCCTATTTCCATAAGGCACGCGGACGAGTTTCCCACCGTGGGTGATTACAACTTGGTATTTTGACATCCTGTCTACACTAGGGATGACGTCGAAGTCTCCAGGTTTTGTGGGCACAGGGTCACTGTTGGTCGAGGAGTTTTTTCAGGTCTAGAGTACGACCTTGAAGGGTGGTGTTGATTGCGACCTGGAGTTAGTGGGTTGGCTCAATAGTGTACTCAGTACTTAGCGCGGAGGGTATAATCCTATAAAACGGTGTTGATTGTTACTAGCAATTGATCAGTCAAATTGTTCGAGCACTTAGTGTTCTACGCAGAAGACATGATTTTGATTAGGGATTTGAATATAACTGTCGTAGCTATTTGACAAAATTGCTATAAAGCAAGAATATGTTCCAGCCGCATGCAAGGTTATAAGTTATCTGGTAGTTGTTGAACCTAAATATTTGTTTGATTGATGATGCAGTGTCTCGGAATCGTAAGGGGTAGTGTAACGTGAGATGTTAATCGGTAGGGTCATCTTATGTTGGCTAGTGGTATAAGCTACCCTTTCGGCTTTGGATGTGGTATGACGTAAGGCTAGTTCTAGGTGGTATCTTGGCGTCAAGGTCTATTTGGTTACCGTGTTTCCTAGTACGGATGCCCATGACTTGCACTACTTTTATGTGCTCACACACGCGAGTTTCTGATTTCCCGAAAAAAAAGGAAATAAAAGATTCGACTTTGATAAAAATTTAAGGCAACAATTCCTAGCATAGTATGGTCCTACCCGAATTATACATAGGTGATCAGGCTTTGTATAATTGGGGTCCAATGATGAGATGCCGAGTTTAGTTACAAGAAAACATGTCGGTTTTCTGCTCGCCCGCTTGCGGCATAAATTACCTTTCAAAAAGTAAATAATTCACCGAGCGGTAACAGAATCGTTTGTAAAATGGTTTGCAAACAATTTATAAAGTAATAAGAAAACAATTCATTATTGGCAAAATAGTATCCAAGTTATAGTTTAGCTTATAAATTGTTAGTAAAACAGTTCGTAAGGCAATATGAGGAAAGTTCCTTGTTTCAAAGAAAGTAGCGATGTCAAAACTTTGATTCTGTAATCTGGTAGTAAAACGATTTGTAGTATGACTGCGAGATAGGCTATGGAATACTTGTAAAAGTTCGAGTGTTTGTGGCAATACAATGTATCATTTCATGAAAAGATAATATGTTAGACAACTGGTTTATAATACGAGTTCAAATAGTTGAAACATAATGACAAAGTGGTTTGTTAAATGATAGAAAAATAAGTAGTACAACGGGCGGCAATTCGTACGTCTAATTGACAAAGGACCGCTGATAGTCAGGAGTCAAATAAGCTTACATCTCATAATAAAATTTCACAAAATCCATACCATACGACGCGGTTCACAGAAAGATACTAATGAAGTCTTACAGAAATGAACTTAAAAGAGTCTAAACTTAGGTCCTATTACATAGGGTAGTCATTCTTATGTCATCACGTCTGAGTCCTGGTTTTCTCCCACTCCAAGTTTTCTTTGATTGCTCACTTCTTCTTGATCCTTTGGTTCCTGACACTTGTTCTTGTAGTGCCCCTTCTTTCCACACCCAAAACAGATTACCTCAGCTCTCTGATTTTTCTCTGATGTTGTATGTGCTACCGCAACGGTTTTAGACCTACAACCTCTAGCCAAATGTCCAACCTTCTGGCATTTGTGGCACTTCACGGTGCAAGGTCCGTTGTGGTGTAGTTTGCAGCGACTACACATTGGTAACTTCCCAGCATCAGCTTTCCTGTTAGTAGGTCCAACAGTGTAAGTTTTGGCCAACTTTTGCTTTCTGAGAGGTTGCAGAACCACTTTGTTTCCTTTGTTGTTCTCCCATTTCCTCTTTTTGTTAATGCCCTCATCTACTTGAAATGCCCCTTGGTTCATCAAGTCGCAAGCTATGCGGATTCCAAACTCGCTGGGCTATGAGTTGTTCTATGGCTGCGGAGTTTAGGTCTTGCCTCTCAGGTGACATGGTTCTTCACAATGATAAAAGAAGTGTGATACACAGTAGGGATGTGTCCTAAGAGTAGATGGTTCAAGGAGATATGTTATAAGGCGGTAGGTTAGGGTCGTGCTCACATAAGTTGGTGAGTTCCTTTACGATAGTAATATAAGTGTTTCGAAAGAATAAGACGGTTGTCCAAACTTGGAGTCGAATAGAAAATGAATTCATGTGGTATGTAGCGAGTATTCAACTTGAAGTGAAATAATGACGTTACGTAGGGACATGGTTTGTGACAATTATGGTGCGGCATGTGTAAGTATATAGAAAATACTTATATCGTATATGTTAAGTAAAATACTCAAACATCATAGTATAGCACTTAATCATATAAGGAAAATAGCGATCAAATCATGGCAAGCTAGGCAGGCATGCATCTGGCGGTCATAAAGAATTTTTTTTTCATAAACTAGTTATAGTTTAGGGTTTTTATACAACTAGTTCTCTATAACCTAGGCTCCGATACCAATCTATAACACCCCCAAAATCAAGATTTTCGGAAGCATACATATTTGGGTGCTACTAACTCGATAATCACAACACAAAGATATAGAGAACGGATTAAAATCCGTTTTAAAATAGTTTATATTTCCAAAGTTAATTGTCGTACATAAAGTTCAATTCACTTAAAACAAAGCCCATTCAACAAGTCTGTCCCAAATTCAGAGTTTAACGTATAAGCAAAAATATTTCTAGAAATTTATGACCAATGCCATGCCCTGCCTTCAATGAATACATTCTCAAACACCTGAGAAAAACATGCCAAAAGTAAGCTAACACTGGTGAGTTCATAAGTTTAAAGTAAATAAGCACATATGGACCATAGCAAATAATTCAGCAACCACACTCATTCTATATGCTAACACTAAGCTCATCCAACCGAAACTAGACAAACAACATGCCAAGCTGGCATAGCAAACGAAGGGTACCCGCGAGTGTTAATCCCCAGACACTCGGCAAAATCCGACATGGTATACGTTCGCGTTGACCTGCCGGGCCAACCGAACGGGGGAGTCACCCCCAATAGATCTATTTATATCATACGCGGTTCCCAGTAGGAATTGACGGTTGATGATAGCGGGCGCAATAGGATTCAAACATACTTAGGTTATCCGCATACCAGTGTGTATAAAAACAAAGTTCAATTTGGTTCATGAAAACAGTTTTGCATGTTTCTCACCCCAAGGTTTATAAAACAATACGTATAAAAATGAGGCTATAAACTCACCTTAATAATAATAGAAATCTGCTAGTCAACAATAACATAGTGCAACCGCTCCGACTCGCGACCTAGATCACTACGGTAAGTCTTAGCGAAATATTCGTGTTTTAAATGTTTTAACTCAGTTGAAAGGTTTATGTGTGTCAAGTGCTCGTGTATTTCTTGCTTCCTGTGTGGTAAGGTACATTTCCAAATAGTTCATCGTATAAGACTCTTTGGTGATGGCTCATTGATGTGCTCTACCTTGTACAAGTTTTAAAATTTATAAACACGATTTATCCGGTTCTCTATTTAACACATAAGAGCAAGTATACTCGTCCGTGATAGTAAAGGTGGGTAAGTCGAGATCGTCCCAAGAGATTTGGTATTTGTATTAAATTATAACTAGCTTTGTAAAAAAGGGTTGTCAATCCAATTTTTGCGAAAATTAAAAAACGTAAATAGAATCCAATCAAACAAAACATATACTTGTGTGTAATTCCTTAACCAATTGCATAGAGTATTCTACAAAGTTTGGTGTAACTTGTAATGATGCACAATTTTATATGAATGATTAACTCTAACACCTCATTTTCGATATACGCAGCGGAATATAAGTTGGGGTATTACTTCAAGTATCGTAGTCATGAAAATAGAAAACGACTCGAAAAGAGACGTTTTAGATAAAATTGTTATCATTCATTTATTTAAATCAGAGTTACATAATAGAGGTCCCAACGTGAAGTTTCGAAATACTTTATGAAAGTTACATTATTTGTTTGAATGATAACAAAATAGACACTCTTTTTATAAGAAGAAGGTCCATTAGCCACTCCGTGCCAAGTCGTGCTTTTAGTTACCTGAGATAAAACATGCTAAAAAGTCAACACAAAGGTTGAGTGAATTCATAGCATTTAAAGTTATAATCATTTGATCAAACACAAGTTAAGTAGTGGTAAAACAATAATATTGCAGTACAGAATATTGCTCTAAGTCTCACGAACTCAAACGTTAACGGGTGTGTGTGTGCTATTACCAACACAATTAAATGTAGTAATAATACCCCCGGGTAGGAGCTTGTCAACTACCTACGGTGGTTCTCAAATAAAGTGCATTTGGCTATCAATCCGGTTAGCAGATAGGCTATCTATCCGGCTAACACAAATAGGCTGTCAACCTCCAATATATCTATTCACAATATTTGTGTTCACTCGCAAGTGATTAAGGGTTCATGATATGAGGGTCTTTTAATGGCAACGATGTGTCTTAGGCAATATCAATCAGCATTAGCATACAGAAAAATACTTATGTTCAGGTTTGTAGCATGTATCTCCCCACAAGTTTGGAAAACGTATAAAAGTGGGACTATGAACTCACCTTAGCAGTCTGGATGGAAAACAAATTAAATATAGTTGATAAACGTCTCCGGCACACGACCTGGGTTGGTATGTCAAGGTTTAGTACTCGTATTCAAAAATACGTGAGTTTTAGTATTCGTTTCGTAACGTTTTGGATGACAGTTAAATGTTTAAATGAGACAACATGAAGTCTCTTCAAAAGTTGGTAGATGATAAGATTTTATCTTATTTCATGTGTTTATGTTTATGTTTTGTTTGTTTGTTAACGAGATAAATATATCTCGTTTATTAGTTTCTATTATAAATCGATTCGAAATATATTTCTGATAATAATTATAAAATGTTACGCTTTTTACCCTTATAGTTTCATATATTGACAGTTTATACCCCTGAACTTTCATAAAATGATAATTTTTACCCCTGAACTTTCATAAAATGACAATTTTTACCCCTGAACTTTGGTGAAATGACAGTTTTTACCCTTGTAGTTTCAAAAATTACCATTTATACCCATAACTATGGGTCGTTGGCAAAAATGACCCTTGTTTTAATAACTTTGAAATATTTTCACTTTTGGCCCAATAAAACTCCATCTTTCAGATTTGGCATGTTTTACCCTTAAACTTTATGTCGATTTTAGATTTGGTCCTAGTTATAAAAACAAGTAGAGTTTTGGCAGTTTTGACCCTTATGGCATTTAGGTTGCTTCACTCGACATCCTTATTTCAATTTAACGCGTTTTAAGCTTAGGAAAAAGACACGACTTGCTACGACTTGTTTACACAAGTTATGTTATGTTGGGAATTATGATTTGATTATTACAAAACAAGAAGGACTGAAGATGACAGAGTGTTAAGTCTGGTTTGAGTTAGGTCTTGTAATGTAACATTTAGGTCTTGTAGTTATAATTAGATCTGGTTGACCTATTAGGTCTGGTTGACCTTCTAGTTATAATTAGGTCTGGTTGACCTTCTATGTTAGGTCTGGTCGTGTTTATCTTGTTTCTGTATTATTAGATGATAAGGATATGCATGAGTTATATTAGGAAGTGATAGTGCATATCATCTTTATACGTTTTCTTAGCTGGGCCGTATTAGGGTTTCTTTAGTTATAAAAGAAACATACGGCTTCACATTTGTAAGAACTTATTCGAAAAACATTTTCTCTAGTGAATCAAAGATCCATAGAGGATCAAGTATTATTAGTAATTCTTCTTTCAATTTTAGTGTTTATATTCCGCGTAAACATTAATCTTATTGTCAGAGTTTCTATTAGTTTGTTTGTGTTTACATAAACATTCTATTGATCTTAACCAGCTCATAAGATCTATCAAGGTGTATACGATCCAACAAGTGGTTTCAGAGACAGGTTAGAGACTCTGTGAAAGAAGAGCAATTTTGGTGCAAGAATTATCGTGTGAAAGAAGAACAGTTCAATAGGAAGATGATCTGACGAAGTTCTGTGATCGGTAATATTTTTTTTTGAATCGTTAAAGTTTTTAAAGGTTATCGATCTGATTATGTGATTGAATTTATTGGCGACAAAGTTATTTAATTGGTTTATTTAAATCGAACGTGGGACTGATTTGAATCAGTGGTATTGTCGCCTATTGAATGGTCAACAATTAGGGCTGATTTTGTCGCTTATGTTATTGTCAAGAAAGTTTTTCAAAGTCAAGCTAATTAATTGGTCCGGTCGGTGGAAGTGAACACGTGGGGTTGAATTCTCTTGTGGGTTTATTGTCGGTCTCAATTTATTGTGAAGCAGCAATTGGAATTAAATATTGTTGGTCAAAGGGTTTAAGCTGCAATATCACGTGAGAGTGTGGGAGCAGTTTGATTAGTTTGTCACTAGGCTATTAATTAATCGACAAGTGGTTGTTAATCCGGGTTTGACTTTTGTATTAAGTCTGGTGACGTGTCTTATTTATTCTGGTCTGCAAAGGTGATTCGATTGATCATTTAATTTTTGGTCAACATTTGAATATTAAGTTGCTGCTGCTATTGATTTAATTTTGGGGTACTGTTCGAAGCTTATTGGTCAAGTGGGTTGTTGTCACTTGGTGCTGTTATTCATTAATCAGTTGGTCAGTGTGGGGTAGTTTGGTGTGATTGGTGGAATCAGTTAATCTCTTAAACTCTCATACAATGACCACATCCAAAGTAGATGAATATGAGAAATGGGCTATGAAGGTGGAACAATGGATCTCCAACAGGGATCATAATCTGTGGGATGTTATCCTTAATGGGAATAGCAAGAAGAGGATTGGTAAAGATCAAAAGGGGAACATCATCATTCTTCCACCTGAATCAGCTGAGGAGCATGTTGCTGTACAAAGGGAGAAGAAGGCAAGAGAACTTTTGCTTCGGGCTCTCGGAGAAGATCACATGGGTGACTTTCATCACATGCATGATGCTAGAGAAATCTGGCTTGCTGTAAAAGCTAAGTTTAGAGGGAATGATAAGTCCAAGAAGATGATAAAGCCTATGCTCAAGCAGGAGTTCCAGGAGGTCAAGATCACTGCGACTGAGGAATCTGGCTTGATGGGTTTCCCATCTCAGGTACAAAATTGTCTTTTTGGTTGTCATGACTTATATGCTCTACTTAAGAAAGAATATGATGAAATAGAGCCTGAGTATAATAAACTGTTTGTTGAAGTTAAAGCTTATAAAAATGCTCTTAAAACTTTGGAAAAACAAAAAGCCTGGCACGAAGCAAATCAGTTAGCATATGAAGAGAAAATTAGGGTGTTGGAAAGAGATTTACAAATCTCTACTGATGAGCTTAAATATTCTGAGTCTCAAAATGCTAAGGTCAAATTAGAAAATCAGGAATTACAGACTAAGCTTGACAATTCCTTGGCTAGGTTTGATAAATGGAAAGAAACATCTAAAAACCTAAACAAGTTAATTGATAGTTCTATGTCAATAAAAACTAAAATTGGTTTAGGGTTTGGAGATTATATAGGGCCAGATCAAGTTTATGACCCTAATGAGTATAATGTTTTTGACCCTGAACCTGTAGACTATCAAATTCCTGTTAAGTTTGTCAAAGAAGGAGGAATGAATGCTGTTCCTCCTCCTATAAGAGGAGTGTTTAAACCTGTCCCTATCCACTCAGACCTTGATATAGACTTAGATGAATCACATATATCTTATGGCAAAAAGTCCATTGACTTGCCTACTTCAGACTGTGAAACTAAAGACTTTGTCTCTTGTTCTAACAGTGACAAATCCTCTCAAACCAAGTCTGATGACTATATCACATGTGATTCAAGTGATAAGTCTGCCACACCCAGGCCTAGTGACATACCCACAAAAGTGACTGATGATCTTTCTGAAAAAAGTTCACTTAATTTTGTTAAAATCACTTCACCTTCAAGTAATGGTAGTGAGACTTTTGTGTGTAATAAAACAAGACATGGAAAGAACAATAAGATTAAAAAGAAATCATGTTTTGTTTGTGGTAGTTACTCTCATCTCATTAAAGATTGTAATTATTATGAGAGTAAAATGGGTGTGTGTGCTGAACAACGAAAACCTAGATCAGTATGGAGAAATGTAGAGAATATTCCCCCATTTGTCCCTAGAGCAAATGCATTTCCTGCTGGTAGACCTTTTAGACCAGCCGTTGTTCCTACTGGTATACCAGTTTCTGCTAGTTGGAAAAGCAATGCTGCTCGACCATTTAACAGACCTACTAGTACTTTCTTTCAAAATGATTATAGGTTTGGTTATTATGACCCAAGGTATATGGTGGGGCAAAGATGGGATCATGATGTTCAGAACACAGGAGGTTGGTCTTGGCAAAACAATGGTCATTATTTGAGAAAGGGATCCAAGAGAAATGATGGATGTCATCATTGCCGTGTTTGAGGGGAGGTATAAGCTTAAGGGGAGGCTTATTGGTGTATATTTTGTGCTAACTAACATTTTATTTGTTTAGTTTGTTTTGTGCTCTCTATCTAAAATAATGCAGCTGTTGAATTTGTTGCTTCCTTTTATTAAGTGAGTGGTTACTGCTGTTGAACATTATATTGGTCTCTTACTGATCTTTGTGGGAACTGATGCACATGATGAAAGATCTGATTGGCTGTCATTCTCAAACAGTTTTGATAGCTGTTTTGTCTCATGTGGACATGAATGGCTAGACATATGACCTCGTACTAGTTGGTATTTATTTTACTCGTATGGATTAATGAGTGGAGCTAATTGTTTTTAGCCAACTGGTAATGTTGGATTGTGGGGTCTATGAATTTTTAATGCTACTAGTGGCCAAACCGATTTATTATTTGGAATGGAAAGTCAATTGGATGGGACGATGTGACTTGAATTGCAGTGCATGTGGGGTTACTAAATTGTTGATTGTGGAATTCGATTCTTAAGTGAAACCTCGTACTTATTATTATAATTCGTATATTTGATTCAAAGTGGGCTCGAGGTTTTGTCTTCATTCGCATGTGCCTCATTAATTTGTATTTAATATCGACTAATATGCGGAGAATTGGATCTGGTTGTCGATTGGTATATCACGTGGGGCTATGTGTGATGATTTGCATTGATGGTAGGATCAGACAAAGATTAATTCTGGCTTCATTGGAATTTAATTCTGGTAATTGGTCTTAAGTCTGGTTGCTGTGGTTAAAGCCTGGTTTCCCACTCGGTTAGGTCTGCTATCACATGGTTAAGTCTGTTATCAATATTTTTGTGTCTGATGCTCTCACATGGATACTGCTGACAGTGTTCCCATATCTGCTGAAGATCACCATTTCTGTCGACTGCATTCGAATTCTGCTGCTCATTAATGGTATCTATGGTTTATTGTTTTTCATTATTTAAAAAAAAAAAAAAATAATAAAAAAAAAAAAAATAAATCATTTTCATTTGTTTGTTTTCTTTCTTTCTTTTATTTCTGTTTGTTTCTATTCTTATTTCTTTAAAAAAAAAAAAAAAAAAAAAAAAAAAAAAAAAAAAAAAATGGCACTTGTATACTAACTTTTGTGCAGGTCCAGTGTTGGTTTTTAACCACACAATAAATGGTAATCATCTCACCATGTCTAACCGACAAGAAAGAGTTGACTCACCATAAGGGTACGGCTCTGGTGTAATTCTCAAATCCGTTGGAAGCTGTAATAGCTTGCTCAAAGCTATAGGGTACTCAACTCACCGATGATTAATTTCTAAGAGTTGAATGGTTTTCAATTCGCCATGGATTTTACTCCTTTTGGGGTTTCCAAAGAATTGGCTAGCCCACTTGTATATGGCTTGTGGTAAAGGCTGTGGAAAACCATATTTGGTATTCAATTCACCAAAGGTTATCTTCAACCTAAGAATTGGCTAGTCCTGAGCAAACGGCTACAGGTAAAGACAAGTCAAATCCGTTTATAGTTGCTGATTTGCTAATAAATCAGATGGTTATCAATGTACCATGGTCTAATACACCTAAACATTGGCTACTCCAGTAGTGATGGCTATTGGTAAAGAGACATCAAATCCATTAATTTTCAATGATTCACCTCTCACAGGAGTTCACACACCTGGATGTGATGAGAATAGTATGAAACTTAAAGTGATTTGATGTACATATTGTCATAAGTAGCAGTCAAGTTCAAGTGAATGTCATGGTTATGGTTACTAATTATTGCTGCTGCTAAGTCGCAGTCCTCAAGCCTGAGAAGTTAAAGCTCTATCACGTTCAGGAAACTTGAGGTTAACCTAGTTTGTCGATCCACTAGGTCAACCACAAGTTTAGGGGAGGAGTAATGAGTGTTGTATGTTCAAGGGGAAGCATTGTTCAAGGGGAAGCATTGAAGACAGTTTTGTAATATCAAATAGGGGAAGATTGTTGGGAATTATGATTTGATTATTACAAAACAAGAAGGACTGAAGATGACAGAGTGTTAAGTCTGGTTTGAGTTAGGTCTTGTAATGTAACAGTTAGGTCTTGTAGTTATAATTAGATCTGGTTGACCTATTAGGTCTGGTTGACCTTCTAGTTATAATTAGATCTGGTTGACCTATTAGGTCTGGTTGACCTTCTATGTTAGGTCTGGTCGTGTTTATCTTGTTTCTGTATTATTAGATGATAAGGATATGCATGAGTTATATTAGGAAGTGATAGTGCATATCATCTTTATACGTTTTCTTAGTTGGGCCGTATTAGGGTTTCTTTAGTTATAAAAGAAACATACGGCTTCACATTTGTAAGAATTTTTTTTTTTGGAAAAACATTTTCTCTAGTGAATCAAAGATCCATAGAGGATCAAGTATTATTAGTAATTCTTCTTTCAATTTTAGTGTTTATATTCCGCGTAAACATTAATCTTATTGTCAGAGTTTCTATTAGTTTGTTTGTGTTTACATAAACATTCTATTGATCTTAACCGGCTCATAAGATCTATCAAGGTGTAAACGATCTAACATGTTAAGTTTGTAAACATCTTATTTACAGCTTATAGGCTTATAATTTGAGCTTATTAGCTAGAACTAAATAAAAAGGGTGCATTAGCTTCAGTTTGCGACAGACCACAAAAAGGCTCAAATAAAAGCGAGGCAAGGCAATGTTTTTACGACGTTCTTGATCCTAATATTAGCTAGCTGGGGGGTCTTTAATATGGCCAAGTTTCAGATTTTTTGGATGTTATTTGATGGTCGAAACGATTGTCCTAAGTTGGGTGTTTGGGACAAGTGCTCGACAAAACTGAAAAGGAAAAAGAGTTTGGTTTTTGATTTTCATGTTCACGCCATAATTTTTAATGCTTGTTAACATGAATATTAACTACTCTAATCTATCTCTTAACTATTTTAGGGCTTCTTGATTTGTAATATGTAAAAAAAAAAACAGGGTTTTTGTTTGTGCTCGACAAAAGAAGAAAAGAAAGAAAACATGGATTTTTGACATTGCTTGCTATTACTACTTATTTAGTAACTTATAAAAGAAATGAACAAGGTCTAGATTGCTTACTTGCTTTGTGATTCGATTATAAGGGTTTTTGGTGGAAAGGCTTGGAAAGTGAACACCAATGTTCCTCCTCCTTCTAGGCCTTCTTAAGATCTTTCTCAAGCTTCTAATTCGACTATAGGATAAGTGGGATAAGTGAGAGTGGGCTGTTTGGTGTGGTTCGAATGGTGGTAAGGAAAATGGGGATGTATGGGTCGTTATTTATAGAAGGGGGGGGGGTAAGGTTAGGGTTTCAAGAGGCTTCTAGTCACCATGTCTAGGGTGAACAGACATGGTGATGTAGCACATGGGAGGTTGTGTGATTGCATGTGGTGGTGGGAGGGGGTGATGTGTTTTACCCTAAACCTTGAATTTTACCTACTTTATTTGACTTGTTAAAAATTCAAGGAACATTATGATGTGTTTAATCTCTAAACCTAGTAAATTTTATGTGCTGTGAAGTTTACCTAGGAGTGTGGTAGAAATAGTTTGGTTTGGTTGTAGTTTAGATCGAACTAGGGTAATTGAAGGAGGATCGAATGGCTTTGTTGGAAGGTACATTGGGCTATAGGGTGTTGTACTTAGGGTTTAAGTGAGGTATCTAGGTTAGTTTAGGGTTAGGTTTAAGTATTTGTTGGGTGGAAATAAAATCTAGGGCTTGTTTAGTTAATATATATGTCGATTTGTACATAAAAAGGAAATGAGTCACAATGTGCTTTAAAGGGTTGTACCATAGGCTTAGTAGGGTTGTACTAAGGTTTAAGAAATATAGAAAATATGTTTTTAGGGTTTGCTTAAGTTAATTTAAAATATATGTTGGTTTAATTAGGTTTAAAGATAATAAAATGTAGTTTTAAGTTTTTATGCATTGGACACTTGTACATTAAGTTTAGGTTCTTGTACTTATATTTAGTGAGTTTAAGAAATCTACTTTTAAGGTTGGTGCATAAAAGACTTGTATTGTGTGCTTTAAATAGGAACATTGAGGTTTATAATGTGATTTATATATATATATATATATATATATATATATATTATGTTGTTATGCATAAATAACTTGTACCTTGGCTTGAAAGACTTGTAAACATATAATTTGTAAAAAACATATATATATATATATATATATATATATATATATATATATATATATATATATATTAATTAGGGTTTGTGATTTTATTACATAAAATCATAGTTTTGTGAATTTAGGGTTTGTATCAGGAGTTAAAGTGAATTTAGGGTTTTTGTGCTTTAGAAGCTTGTACATTAGCTTGGATGAGTTGTACTTTTGTGTTTTAGGGTTTAGTTACTCATATTCATTGTTATAATGGTTTAGGGTTTCGTAGAAACTCTAATAGATAAGAAATGTTTAGTTTGAACGTTTATTAATCGTACGTTAACGAATTAACGTAAAGTGGCAAATGAAATATCGTAGGATTTTTATACTTAACATATATAAATGTTTATGTGAAATAAACATTAAGTAAGTTGATGTCGGTCCGCGTGTGAGCACGTTTATCAAGGATGTGAGTTACGTCACATAGGTATTAGTCATGATCAGATAAAAAAAACATTTACGTGGAAAAAGGATAAGTATTCTTTATATAGAGTGTAAGATAGTTTATTACAAAGTGAAATTTTCTCAGTGGTTACAGTATCCCCCCATTGAAAGGAATCTCGTCCCGAGATTCAGTCTGTGTTGGTCTAGGTGTGGGGAAAAGTGAAGTATAAAAGGAGTTGGGCTTGTGTTGGGCTAATGTGGACAGTGGATGACTCTAAGAGTTGGGCTGAGATTTATTTAGCCCATTTGATAATATTGGGTGCAGATTTTTTTTTTATTCCGTGATTCGTGTGTGAGCTCGTCTCGGAATTCAAGTTTAATGTGGTTATTAGGGTAAGAGGTTATGGAAAAAGGGTTGTCGAGAAATTTCCATTCGGTATTCAAGAAAATGTAACTTTGTTAGATTTATTCATACTAGATAAAATAATTTGAATGTCTCGCCACCTAATAAATCCAATGGCTGTGAACAGTGAAAAATAACGGTCATGAACAGTAAATCCTAATGGCTATGAACAGTGGTCGCGAATAGTGAAAACTAACGTCTAGTTTTTGTATCCAACGGCTAGTTTTTGCCTATATATACTCCATTTTAATTTCCACTCTCCCACCAAACATATATCTCTCATTTATTACTTCCAATATGCCGCACCTTATCACCATTCTAGCAATTGTGTATGTCGTTCTTGCGGTTACCTACTTGGCGTACGTCCCTGATGAAGACTATGTATTCATGGTTTGCATTCTAGCGGCTATTATGCCATTCGTGATCCTAGCTATCGGTGTGGACAAGTTATGGGGGTAATAGTATCACGCTAGGGTTGTTAAAATGAGTCCTTGTTGTGTTTCTATGTAATACTTAATAAAAGTGAAATAAAACTTGTATGTCTTTGTGTTTAAGGACTAGCCTTGCTATTATTTTTAATGGTTTGTTTGTATTTACCGTACAGAATAATCAAGGTGATTCATCCTGTGGTGGCTCTCGCTATCATTGGGTTGGTGGTGGTCTTCGTTGCTATGGCGGGTCAACCTATTGGCGATTCTATACCTTTTCTTGTAATCTTTGTAACATTAGCACTTCCGTTCCTAATTATATCGCTATGTATTAACTTTCGTGGATTCTAATAAAATTTGCACTATATGTGTTTTCCATAAATCTTTGTGAAGTCTTAGAGTTCTTATGTTTGTAGTTTTGTCGTTTTCCTATCATAGAGGTGATGGGTAATAGGTGTAGGTATCTATTGAGGGTGGTCAAAAGGGATGTTTATGAACAGTTTGTTTTGTCTCGAGATTTTGCTTTTGAATGAAGATTGTTATTAGAAAGTCTGAAAAGATAACTGCCCCATTTATGACATGATTCTTCCTAAATTAGACATAGTTGATCAGGCTATGTATAATTGAGGACCAAATAATGTGATGTTTGGCTCAGTTACTGTGGTATTTATGCTTTTCAAAAGTTTTAGAGGGTGTTCAACGTGTTGTTTTTGTAAAATAACAATATAATTATTTTTCCAAAAGAATAAGAAAATTTTGATTCACACTACGGTGATGAGTTAGGAATCTCTAGGGTGATATTAGGGTATCCTTGAAATGAATCTTCGGGTTCGTGTGAAAATCTTACAGGTTGGTAATAGTCTATTGTTCGGTCAGAAATAATATTAACCAAATTTCTAGTGAGATGGCAGTGTATTGTTACGTAATAAATATGAACAGGGTAATTGGAATAGAAACTAAGATTAGACGTAAATTGTGATTATTTCAGAAATATTACAAGGTAGAGATTCCATACGGTAGAAAAGGTAGTTGTTATACTTAGGTTACATCCATCGTAACTAAGGTAGAGTACAACAGGAAATACAACTTAGAAAGTTTTAAACTACGATTTACTTATCTATAACAGGAGTTTCTCTTCTGTTTAAACATGGGTGTCATTCCTTGACATTTTTAGGATCTTAACAAGTTCTCATTCTCTTGCACTAGTCTTGTCTTTCCAATTGGTATTGTGGTTTGGGCAATGACTCTTGTAAATGGTTGCGGTAACAATTGTTGTTGTAGATAATGGTTTTTTCTTTCGTTTTTTTTTTTTTTTTTTTTTTTTTTTTTTTTTTTTTTTTTTTTTTTTTTTTTTCTCTCGTTGAGTTTTCGCTTTTGGTTGTTTTTCATGGGTGTAGCACCTTGCTTAATTCCTAGGTTGGGAAATCCTTGGGTGAGGGTGATGGTAGGTTTAGTTATTTCTTCCGGACCTTTATGGTGAGCTGGTTTACAACCCGTGAAACTTTGTAACATATTCATTACATTCAAACACACAAACAAGGTGGATATGGCCGGCGGTTTTAGAGAGATTTAGAGAGAGAAAGTGAGTTGGGAATTAGAGAGAGAAAATCTAAAATGTATTAGATGAATGTGTGAGAAATTCCAACCCTCTCCTTTAGGGGGAGAGGGGTATTTATAGTTACATAATAGTTGCCCCGTGTGGGATGTGGAGCGAGCTGACAGAGAGTAAAGACCCGACCCACTACATGAATACTTAACTAACTAAACTAATACAAATAATTATATTAATATTACTGATATTCCTACGAGCTATTAAATGCTAATGAGTACTCGGGGTGACCGAGTCTTCAGATGAATATTTATATTCCTAACAATCTCCCCCTAAGGGAGGTCACCCCGGAAATAATATTTCGAAATCTAGCATTCTTTCCTCTGAACACGACTTCATAGCTCGTAGTCATTGATTCTTCAATCGTCATTGATCTTTGTGCCTTCAGCAGTGAACTTTTGATGACTGATTTTTTGTCTTGGATGATCTTTGAGTATTCTTCGAGGTTATCATCCAATATATGTCTTCAAGTCATCTTGCAGCATCGTCTCCATGTGAAGTTGTGATCTTTGAACCTTCATTGAGATCATCAGTCACCAATAATCTCTGAGCTTATCTATTGCAGTAATATTGCCTTCATGTGATATGTTGTGACCATTGAACTCGCATGCTCACACTTTTCTGGATCTTGATAATTATCATCAGAGTTGCGGAAGCTATGTCGTAGGTCTTTTTGCTATCATGATGTTTTTTATAATGAATTGGAAGTGTGAGCATGGAGTGTGGATTGACACGTCTCTGCTGGAATCAGGAGCCACCATCGCCATCTTTATATGAATCTGAAATAAAATAGTTAGCAATAAAGTTGGAGAACGAATATGGCTTTGTCATTCGTTCGATGTGGTGGTTGGATTTAACCTTCGGTTCTGTGACGACCGACCTGTGATCAGGTAGAATCCCCTTTAAAGAAGATTCTCCTTGACAGGAATTTCCAGCTTGTAGTAATGAGTCTTCCAACAAATTAATGTTTGAATCATCATACTAAGCATGTTCTCATATCGGAATGTCTTAAAGCAGACAGCACGGTAGAGTGTATCAGTGAATTAAATACCCACTGATTGGCAAGAAATTGATTAGAAAAATCACTTGTGTGTCACTGGATAAACATTTTGTGCAACACGACAGGGGTTTTATAAATTGAATCACATTTCTGTCAAAAATACTTTTGTTTGAAAATTTTCACAATCAATGTGCTCGAAACTTTGTTGGTGAGCACATTGAGAGGTTTTCCAAAAAGTATCCGTCAATCCATTTCCTGGAACAAGTTTGATTCAAATTTGAATCGCCCCATCGTTTCTTTCCAATTGTCACAAGCTTGATCCATGAAGGATCTCACATGTCACCCACCAAGAGCTTGTTTGATGTTGGCTCTAGAAGGATTTCCATCTTCATTGTGAATATTTTACGTATCACTCGGATGTTCTGGCAATACCACGAGGAAAATGTGTAGGACTCATCATATATATTTTTCTTGCTTTTCACGGTGTATGAAACAGCAAGCATATTGGAAGTGTGTCCTAATGAGATATATTGATGATCTCTTGGCTCTAGACTCAATTGCGCATTTTGATTTAGTGATCGGAGGCTGGAGAGGACTGCCACCTTTTCAATATCATCTAACTCGGAGTGAGAAAGATAATAGAACTGTATTGATCTCCATGACAAATGAAACAAGAGTCCTTTGAGGGACCTTGAGTGGCTAGGGAGGGTTGTGCAGCGTATCATTGGGTCTATGATACTTTGTCTTCAATGTCAGCAATCAACTTAGTGATTCTGACAGCATATGTATTGACCCGGTTTCTGCCTAAAGTGTAAGGAGGGCTTCTTTCTTTTCACCCTTTATCTTTACAATTCTTTTTCATTCTTCAACCCCTTCAGTGCTTACCTAGACTTCATCACTAGCACCTTGTTGGGTTTGTTCCAGTACTAGCTCCATCTCAGTCGGCACTGTTCCCTTATTCATACTTTTCTCCTTTCTAATCATACCTAAGGACTTCTACACTAACTAGTGGATTGTCCCTGGGTAGATCCCTCCGGCTCTGGCGGGATCGTGGGAACTTATGCCTAACCTTACCATCCTTATAACTCCAGCACGTTTAAATAAAATGGTCGGTCTTTGGTGTTCTTCCACAATTGCCATCATAAATCATTCGCTCCCCCTCAATATGCGCATCGATATACGAAAAGGTTTAGCACATATGGGAGAGCCTACACCTGAGTTCCAAAAGATTACATTTTTAATCAGAATTTCATATTTAAATCACATTCTCTCCCCCGATCAAAAATTTCAAACCATTTGAGATTTGTGATCCCAATTGATTTAAATATGTTTAGAAAATTTGGGAGAAAATGTGGTCAGGTTTAAATGTATTATGATTATGGAGCATACAATGCTCCCCCTTAAACCACGAGAGAGTGTCACTGCTGATGCTGCACAATGCTTAAAAAGGTGTCAAATTTTTGAACAAAGACTCTCCCCCTCAATTAATGACCCGTTTTCTATTTAAAGAGCTGTTGTCATTCAATTGAGCGTTAAGTATTTGTGAAAATTTAAGTCCAGTTACTACCTTGTGAAACACCAAAACTCTCCTGAAGAATCATAGAAGATAAAGAGTTTGTGGTGCAAAGAAGACTTCTCTTCTTATACAAGAAATGATGCACTGAAACGCACATCAGTTCGAAGAAACATGGATATAAAGTAATCCATGCCCAGGTGAACATCACCCAGTTGGAGGAACAACCATCTTTTTGGCGACGTGCTTTCCCCATTTTGAAACGCGGGTTGCTATCTAAAGTAATAGCAAGCCATTTAGACTTGTTTTAACCGGTTAGTATAACTTATGATCGAGCTTCATTTAAAGAGCCGTGTCATTATTGAATGACATTTCTAGGATCGTAAATGTTATCGATAAACAGAAGACACGCCTAGAAGAACTATTTTTTGTATTTTATGATTTTCTGATTTTTAGGGCTTTTATAGGTTTTATATTTTTCTATTTTCTTTTTGGTTTTAGACATATACACGTATATACAAGGATATGTGAAGCCAATCCTTTACTCCTCCTTTTCTTCTTGAAGACATTTGAGTGTTTCAGGTGTCAAGCTCTTCATACCAAGACGAGGGAGAATAAACTGAAACCGTTCTCTTAGAAGTGCCTTGGTGAAGATATGAGCCAACTGAAACTCCGTCCTCACGAAGTAAAGTTCAACAATCCCTTTTTAAACATGTTCCCTTATGAAGTGATACCTGATATCGACGTGCTTCGACCGGGAGTGTTGGACATTGTTACAACAATGAGCAATAGCGCTTTTGTTGTCACAATTTAGAGGATTCTTGTTGTATGCATAGCCATAGTCAGAAAGTTGTGATCTCATCCATAGGATTTGAGCACAGCAAGCAGACATAGCAATGTACTTGGCCTTTGTAGAAGATATAGAAGTGCTCATCTGCTTTTTAGAAGACCAACTAACCAACTTTTCCCCCAAAAACTGAGCTCCCCCCGAAGTACTTCGACGAGTATCTTGACACCCGGCATAATCAGCATCAGCATAAGCCGTGAGTTCCATTGCAGTGTCCTTAGGGTACCAGAGCCCCATATGAAAAGTGCCTTAAAGATATTTGAAGACTCTTTTCGCTGCTTCCAGATGCTTTTTGGTAGGCTTGGATTGGTACCGAGCACACATACATACTGCGAACAAAAGATCAGGTTTATTAGCAGTGAGATACATCAAGGATCCAATCATACTTCTATACTTTGTTTAATCAACCGGGATCCCAGAGAGGTCTTCATCCAACTTTGATCTTTCAACCACGGGAGTGTCAACAGAATCACTTGAATCAAATCCAAACTTCTTCAAAATTTTGTATGCATATTTGGATTGATTAACGAAGATGCCTCTGGGACTTTGAGAGATTTGCAGACCTAAGAAAAATAAAATTTGTCCCATCATCGACATCTGGAACTTAGAACTCATCTCCTTTGAAAACCGATCACATTCTCTAGGATCAGAAGAGCAAAGATAATGTCATCTACATATATCTACACATGAAGTAGATGTTTGCCCGCCTTCCTGGTGAATAGCGTGGGATCAACAACACCTTTGGAAAATCCATTTGCAAGAAGGAACTTGGACAGTGTGTCATACCAAGCCCTAGGTGCCTGCTTCAAGCCATATAGGGCCTTCTTCAAGCGATAGACATGAGTGGGATGATCCGCGTCCACAAATCCTTCTGGTTGACTCACATAGACTTCATCCTTTAAGTCACCATTCAAGAAACCTGTCTTAACATCCATCTGGTAGACTATCATATTTTGACTAGCAGCATTTGCGGGAAAGATTCTAATGGCTTCAATTCGTGCAAACGGAGCAAAAGATTCTTCAAAGTCTATGCCCTCTTCTTGTCGATACCCTTTTGCAACTAGCCGTACCTTGTTCTTCAGAACATCACCATGCTCATCAAGTTTCACCTTGAAGATCCACTTTAGTACAATGATCATTGCACACTCTAGAGGAGGCACTAATTCCCATACTTCAAGTCGATCAAATTCATGAATTTCATCTTGCATAGCGTTGAACCAGCAGTCTTTGGACATAGCTTCTTTAGCATCTTTAGGCTCGACTTTGGATAGTACGGAATTGAAGAAACACCACAGTGCATCGGTGGCAAGTTGTTTTCGTGTAGATACCGGACGCGAAGGATTACCAATGATGTTGTCAATTGGATGATCATTGGTCCATTTTCTGAGATGATCATGGGGTTGAGGGTTTTGAACTGATGTTGCCGTGTTGTGATCTTCTGAAGAAGATGTATCAGTTGAAGACTCAGGAGCAAATATGTTCTCAAACGGAACATCATCAACAGGAGCAAAAGGATTAACTTCAAAAGAATTGTTTTCTGCAAAACCTTGCTGTACCGAAGAAGACTGAATATTTGATGATGAGGGCGATTGACTGGCAGGTGGATCATCTTGACTGATTGATACATATACAGATGGACCTTCTGAGTTATGTGGAATTTGAGCATCAGCAACAGGAGGTACAGGTGGAACTTCCGTAGTGGTATTTACTATTGGTGGCTCAAAATATTTGTCAAACATCGAATCAAATAGCTTCTTCAACTCTTCACTGGTGGGAGGTACATAAGGAACTGTAGGCGTGGGATTCTGTACAAGACCTGAACTAATTGGTCTAGGTGACAATAGATTAGGTGTGAGTCCAAAACTGGTTTGTTCAGGAGCCGTTTGCTCAGTCAGCTCATCGAATGTAACGTGAATAGTTTCCATGATTTGTCGGGTTCTCTTGTTGTATATTCTATACCCCTTGAGATCTGGTGCATACCCAACGAAGAAGCCTACGTCTGCTTTAGCTTTTAGCTTTCCAAAATCTTGACCATCATTTGTCGGATGGCACAAAGCACCAAACACACGAAGAAAGGAAAGATCTGGTTTCTTCCCATGTAACAGCTCGTAAGGAGTTTTGTTGTGAAGAGTGTGTATCAAGGAACGATTTTGGGTGTAACATGCAATAGCAATTGCTTCAGCCCAAAGAAACATCGGAGCCTTAGAATATATCAGCATAGTTCTTGCAGCTTCCACTAGAGTACGATTTCATCTTTCAACAACACCGTTTTGCTGAGGAGTGCGTGCAGCACTTTTCTGAAGAGTTATGCCAATATCTTCATAAAATTTTCTGAGTTGTTGGTTAACAAACTCAGTTCCATTGTCCGTCCGAATGATTCTGACAGTTTTGTTTAGCCTTACTTGTAACTGCTTTATTAGTTTAATGATAACCTCTGGAGTTTCATCTTTGGTTCTCAAAAGCTTTACCCATGTAAACCGAGAGTAGTCGTCGACCACCACCAGAACATACTTCTTTCCATTGATACTTTGCACTCTCATTGGTCCACGCAGATCCATGTGAAGGGTGTGCAGAACTTCCATGATGGTATTGATGGTTTTGGGTTTGTGAGTATGTTTCTTGCTTTTGCCCAATTGACTTGCAGAAAAAAGATGATCTTTCTCAAATTTTAGTCTGGGCATGCCTCGTACAAGATCCTTGCGAGACAAGTCATTTATGGTGCCGAAGTTCAAGTGATTCAAACGACGGTGCCAAAGCCATGATTTAGTCTTCGAGGCCTTAGAAAGCAAGCATATAGGAGAGGACCTTATCATTTCTTCAATTGAGATGGTGTATAAATTGGTACTACGACTGCCTTTAAGAAGATCAACACCATCCAACTCTCTGACGAAACAAGTGTGTTTTCTGAAAGCAACTTCAAGATCGGAGTCAAAAAATTGACCAACAGAAAACAGGTTATGTCCTAGTCCTTCCACATAGTATACTCGGGAAATTACACTGTCACCAAACACATAATCTCCGTAACCCATAATTGCCCCAAAATGGTCGTTCCCAAATCTAACTGTCCCGATAAACTTTTTTACGAAATTCTTGAGCCGTGAGCGATCCCCAGTCGTATGTTTTGAGCAGCCTGAGTCCAAATACCAAAGGGCGATTTGTACGACCTGCATTTGAAAACAGACAACGATGGATAACTGAAAAATGTAGATCCCTACGTACAGCTGGGGTTCGTTTGGTTAGCACACACAAATTCTGGAACTACAGGTTTCATAGATGCAACTGTATTTACAGTGGAAATTACACTAGAAGAAGCAATTGACCTAGTAGTAGGGCATTGTGTCACTAAAGGAAACATTCGACCAGTTGGTCTCCATTCCTTAACCTTCACTATTTTATGGTTATTCAATTTAGTTAAGGGGCACTGATCTCCTAAAGAAAGCTTTCTTCCAGTGGGTCTCCATTGATACCCGACATTTGCAAACATTTTTCCTGTTGCCTTCCAAAGTTTCTTACTTGTTTCAGTTTTCCTAACATGCTTAACATGGGGTTGTACAGGAGACATAAAAAATGACACAACACAATCATCATGATTAGCAGAAATTAAACATTCGTTACATGTTTTACAGACAGCATTAGAATTCGAATTAATTACAGTACTTTTGATACTAGAATCAACACGATTCATTCTACTCATTGCAAACTTATTGTTCCTAAGTTGGACTTGTACTTTCTTCTCGTGACCACTCTTAGCCGGCGCAGTCCTATCTTTCCTTGCATTGCCTCTAGGCTTTGACCCGCTAGCTTTGGTGTCACATTTTACTCCTGTAGAAGTAATGATGGGAACATTAGTTTGTTTTACTGTCATTTGCTTTTCTGACTTAGATGTGCTGGGTTCTAATGTTCTCAGTGGTAGATCAAAGGTTACTTGCTTGTTTTTAGTCATAGATGATGATGCACCAAATCTATCTCTTTTGTTATCAATCTTAGGGCCAGTGCCAATGACGTATTCTAATAATTTCTGAGACCTTTTAGTGAGGAAGCAGGTATCCACAACTGCTTTATCAAGTAGTTTTGCTATCCTATCCTCCTCTACAATCTCATGAAGTATATCCAGGCTATCCTTAAGGTGATTAAGATAAATTTGATGGGTAGACCTATTGTTCCTTAGGGGAATTGGAATAGGCACAACATCAACATCATACTCTCTAACAACAGAAACCTTTGGAATAACCTTATCACAAGTGTAAATTGGCATTTTTCCTTTCACCTGAGTCTTAAGATTCTCAATTTCATTTAACAAAGAAGTTATCTTTTCATTATGACTTTTTCGTGTGACTTTAATTGAATCATATAACTCTTTGTAATGCTGTTTGATTTTAGAATTTTCAGCTCGAAAACACTCATTTTCACCATGTAACTTGTTGATAGTGTCCTGATAATGAAAATTCTGAGAATCCAAAGACGATGGTTTATTGGTGCCAATTGTTTCACTCTTATTTGAATTTAATTGGGCAATTTGAGCCCTCAACTGTCGAATCGTGTTAGTGTGAGCTTGAATTTTTTCATCACGTTTACTCAATTCAAAATATGTATCAAATTCAGGAGCATCCAGAGATGTCTTGGCATTTGATATTTTACATTTTTCTTCTAAGTGTTGATATTTTAATTGTAAATTAAGATAATCAACTTCTAGTTTTGAAAAACGCTTAACCATGTTATCATGGTCATCATTTTGAATTTTCTCTTGCAGTTTCAAACTCTCCCCCTCAAGTACAACAACACGATTCTGGGTAACATTCAATGCAATAGAATACTCATGAAATTGACAGGCAGTTAGAGCAGAATCAGTGGCAATATAAAATATATCCTGTGCAATACATCTAGCAATCAAATTCTCATTGGTGATGAGAATGTTCTTTCTCTCGATCTCCCGGCTCTTAAGTTCTATCGCATTTTGAGCTACCTCATTTTCCATATCATTAAATATTACTTTCATTTCATTTACTTTAGTTTCAAGAGCGTTTTGTAATCCCTCAAACTGTTCTTTGAGTAATTTAAAGAATGGAATGACCTCAGTTAAGTAACAACTTTTTGTCTGTTCAAAACCTCTTTCCCCCTCAGTAATTTCGGTTGGTGTAATTCTCTTCTTACATGTTTTATCAAAATCAGCAAATAGTTGACAAAGTACATATATGCTAATTAAGGTTTTACATTTAGTAGGAAGAGTCAAAGGGACCAAATGCCTAGGTGTATTGGGAGGATACACCGTCGCAGCTGCAATTTTCCTATGGGATGGAGTTTGGCTTCAAGCTCATCGGCCTTTCTCTTTTCCATATCTATAGACAAAATATTTGTTCAGGCGTTAACTTCTTTTGAGGGGTAAACACAGTCAATCGATTCTCCTCATAATAATCATGGGGTTTGACTATTATTCGATTGGCTATGCATTTGGGATCCTTCATTTTCTCATTCATTCTTTCTCTTTTTCTCACGTCTATCTCATCACTCTCTTCTAAGGATGAAACATCAGGTGGGGCATGACCAGGCATAATCATCACATTAGCATCATATAAGGCAGGTTGGGTCACTTTAGCTTTCCTAAGGAGGGCTAATTTAGGTCCACCTACATTACTTACACTGTGCTTATCACACAACTTTTTGTGCTTTTGAAGCATTTGAACCGTTTTTCTAGATTGGTCTTGTGTGTAAAACTTATCTTCAATTTATTCTTTAAGTTTTTAAGTCTTGAGAAATCATTTAAAAGTTGTGTTTCTTTTTCCTTGAAATCTTGTTTTAGTGTATTTACATGCTCTAGGGCCTCCTGTTTTTGTTTAACAGTCCGATCCAGCTGTTTTTGTAAAGAATTCAACTCTTGTTTTAATGTTTCCTCCCTTAAGTTACGCTCAGTTATAAGTGTACGCATTTGACTATCCATTTTCTGTTCACGTTCAGTTAGTTCAAATTTAGCACGTTGTTCATAAATTGCCACCTGATCTTTATATATGTTTAGTCTAGTGGTCAAGGGGTCATTAGGGACAAACTCAGTGTTTTCATGCCACTCACAAGTATTATCTACCACACAGGCATTATCTATAACACAAGCAATATTTTCAACAAAAGATGCACCACCTTGTACATCAGACACGTTGTTGTGATTCACATATTGTTCATATGGAATAATATTACTATTTCCCATGTCAACAGTATCTGAATCAACCCCATCTGTCTGTTGTACTTCGTTGGGAATCTTTTGTTTATCAACCACGTCATATGTGTCATAAAGCTTTAGTACCTCAGAAATCACAGATGCAGTGGAGGAACCAACTTGTTGAGGTGATGAGACAACAGAGGACATATTAGCCATGAAGATTGTTTGAGCAGTTGGTTCTTCATCCACATCAGAGTCAAAAGCATCACAATCATCAGCTTTGATGATGTTGGGATCATTAAGTGCAAGGTCTTGAACTGGCTGTTCGTCCACATCGGCATCAAAAGAATTTCCCCCATCACCAGCAAGAAACAACATTTCTTCTTCGTCCAACACAACTCCACTCTCTTGAGCCTACATCAACAAAAACTTGTCCTTGAAATAGTTAGAGTTCTGAGGACATTTTGGTTGATTGCAGTTTCTAGCAATGTGTCCAAGTCCACCACAGTTATAAGACATAGGCTGTTTCCCCTGCCCCTGATTTGGATTCCCTACTCTGATCTGCACATTACCTCGACCCATGTTCCTTTGATTCAAGTTTTGCCTCACCTGAACATTTTGAACTACAATTCTTCCATGCTCCACCGTTGCCATATTGCTTGGGTTTGATGAGGTTCTGAGTTGATTGTTAGTCTGAGGGAGTGTAGCCTTAAATTGTTGAACAAGTAAGAACACTTGGTTGGTAAGGTTATCAATCATTTTGTCGGTGTGAGTGTAACCTGAATCCAGTTGTGGACTCATAGCAGATGGTGATGAATAGGGATGGTGATAAGCTTGGTCAGATGACAATTGGTTGATTGGCTGAGCACTTGCAACAAATGCTAATGGATCATTTGAAACAGTTGGATTGATCTTTTCTCTCAACAGACGATCATAAGTAGCATGTTTCTCATGTTGTTGTAGGTAGGCATACTACTGTTCATAGTTTGTTTCTCTCAGACCTTTGTTGAGTTTTACTGCAGTAACAAATCTGTCCCATTTTGGAGTCATGTTGTTTACAAACTTTGAGTTAAGTTGGATGTTGGGCATAGTCATTCTGATGATCCTCATGTCATTCACCAACTTATGAAATCTCACATAGTAGTCTGTAATGTTCTCACCCGGGTTCATCTTAAAATGTTCAAACTCGTCATACAACTGTGACTCACGATCTTCCTTTGTGAGTTCTGATCCAGCTAGAAGCATTTTGACATTGTCCCACACAGCTTTTGCTTCAGTGTTGAAATTGATGAGTTTGTAAACATCTTTGGGCGAACCTTGAATGACAATGTTGGAGGCTCTAATGTCGGCATCATACCTCTTCTTTTCTTCCTCATTAAGATCATTGTACGTTCGAGGTTTGTCGATTCCCAAAGTGACACTACCGTCATCACTAGTAGTAACAACAATAACCTAAATAGCACAAACCGCTGCTAAGAATCCTTTACCGAGAGTCAAACCGCTATGATGAAAAATCTTCCGAACACCAAACCGCTGCGAAGAAATCCTTCAAATCTTCCACAAACAGTCACTAACCAAGTTGTATGTTATCAAGGAAGATGTGAAACAGTTCAATGAACAAAAAAGTGCAAGTATTCAACAGATTTAACCAAAACAAGGATTTTAGCACACTATATTATACGACCTAAAAAGAACCAAAAATCCACCCACGAATCTGAATATGCTCTTACACGAACCTAACCATGGCTCTTGATACTATTTGTAACATATTCATAACATTCAAACACACAAACAAGGTGGATATGGTTGGCGGTTTTAGAGAGATTTAGAGAGAGAAAGTGAGTTGGGAACTAGAGAGAGAAAATGTGAAATGTATTAGATGAATGTGTGAGAAGTTCTAACCCTCTCCCTTAGGGGGAGAGGGGTATTTATAATTACATAATAGTTGCCTCGTGTGGGCTGTGGAGCGACTTGACAGAGGGTAAAGACCCGACCCACTCCACGAATACTTAACTAACTAAACTAATACAAATAATAATATTAATATTACTGATATTCCTACGAGCTATTAAATGCTAATGAGTACTCGGGGTGACTGAGTCTTCAGATGAATATTTATATTACTAACAAACTTTCATGGGTATGCTTACAAGACACAATCGTCTTGTTTTCTCCTATTGCCATATTGTTGCTACTCGGGTGAGCTACTAGAATTCACGAAATGACTTTGAACATAATTCGAGTATACTAGTCCTAACGAGTGGTCATAATGCGAAGTCATAACCAATTGAGAATCATAAAATTACGATGTGTCTGGTTAGTATCGTAGATAAATGAATAACTCTTGGTATGGAACTGCTAAGGAAATAACTAATTCATCTACAAAAGCTGAAATTCAGCAACTTTCTCTTCATTCATCAAGTTTTCTTCCGAAATTTGTCTTAGAGGGTTCTATGCTTTTAGCCTAGTTATGGTAGGTGTAAGGATTCATAATAATCGTAAGTAATGTCATGGTGGGTCTGGATATAATCACTAAAAATAACATGATATTAATAACTTGATCGATTGTTTTTGCAAAACAATTGATACAGGGTCTTTTATTAATGTTCCATGTGGTAGGTTAAGGATTCTCTGTCTCTAGTATAAGTGTTTAGTCCTTTGTTGACAATAGTGGCCCTAATTTCTGTCACTTGCTATGCTACAAGGTTGGTCGGTTGACTAGGTTCGGAGGAAGGGGAAAGTGACATTTATTGTTTTTCGAGTATGATTTGGGTTGTGTGGAGCCATTTGTCTACTAAGGAGCGTAACAAATGATGAGATTTTGCATGAGGTCATGAGAAATCATTACATGCATGCATAGCATCATAGTAGGGCATGATAGAAAGAGTTTATTCATAACAGGGAGATATAACAAAAGGAGGTTGCTATAGATTTAAAAGTCGGTTACAAGTTCTGAAAGTTTCGAGCTTATTGGAAAATACAGGAAACACTAACCAAATACTATTTGGTTTAGTGGGCACAACGATGATACATGTGAATTTAAGATCAGTTATGTCCTTGACGTAGATGCTTAACTTCAGCCTCAAGTTCTAGTTGTGCAGCTTTCATGTCTGATAAGCGTTCCTGAAATTCCTGGTACATCCTCATTTGATTAGCCAACATGGTTTCTAAGGCAGAAATCTTCTGACCCTGGTTTCTTGCCGTGTCTCTGGCCATCCATAGGGTCCTTTCAATGTCTTCCACTCTACCATGTGTCTGTCCGTGTTCTCCTTCTCGAACAGCGGATTCTGGAATCTAAGCTTCTAAATTCATGGTTGTAAGTATCCTTCATCTTATCAACCTTTATTCCTAAGTCAAACACTGCTCATCTCTCGGCATCGGATCTTCTAAACAGAGTGTCAATGTTACGGTCGTACCATTCGAAATGTAATGGTTGTAACCCTTCTAGCTATTCAGTGTGAACGTCTAGGGTGTTGGGTTGTTGATAAAGACGTGTTCATATTGAATCACGAGGGTTTAAATTATAGTCAGGGGAATTAGGTGTAGATACGTCGTCGAGGATGTCTAGTATTGGGGAATCTGGAGTATCAGGTAGTGGAGAGTTTAGCTCAACATCTTTTCGAATCATTTCTTGGTGTGAATTCTGTCCAACCTCGAATGTTGTCGGACAACCAATCAACTCTTCATCTGATGTAGCTCTCCTAAGTTTTTGACGTGGAGGCGAGTTGGTAGGTGATGTTGGTGGTATCTAAGTAAGTTCCATATTAAGCTGTGGTTGAGATATTAATACATAGGGATCTTCCGTATCCATAATATTTTGATAGGTAGGTGATGTACGAGTATACATAGGGTAGTTTTGGTAATATCAACGGGTTTGGAATACATGGTACTGTAGTAATCCGTAAATAGTAATTATAAGTAATTAATAATATTAAGGGAGTGAAAATAAGGGTGAGATAATCAAGTGTGTGAGAGTAAATATCAAGTGTGTGAAGATTAGTGTAAAATAATCTTAACAAGTAATGTTCTGAGCATGGTAATATGCAGGCAAGGAGGGCGTAAAATGGTATGGTGTAAAATCATTTATTTTGAAAGTGTGGTTATAGTCCAATGTTTGAAAACATTTGGTTCTCTATAACCATGGCTCTAATACCAATCTATAACAACCCCATTTTCGATATACGCAGTGGAATATAAGTTGGGGTATTACTTCAAGTATCGTAGTCATGAAAATAGAAAACGACTCGAAAAGGGACGTTTTAGATAAAATTGTTATCATTCATTTATTTAAATCAGAGTTACATAATAGAGGTCCCAGCGGGAAGTTTCGAAATACGTTATAAAAGTTACATTATTTGTTTGAATGATAACAAAATGGACACTCTTTTTATAAGAAGAAAGTCCATTAGCCACTCCGTGCCAAGTCGTGCTTTTAGTTACCTGAGATAAAACATGCTCAAAAGTCAACACAAAGGTTGAGTGAATTCATAGCGTTTAAAGTTATAATCATTTGATTGAACACAAGTTAAGTAGTGGTAAAACAATAATATTGCAGTACAGAATATTGCTCTAAGTCTCACGAACTCAAACGTTAACGGGTGTGTGTGTGCTATTACCAACATAATTAAATGTAGTAATAATACCCCCGGGTAGGAGCTTGCCAACTACCTACGGTGGTTCTCAAATAAAGTGCATTTGGCTATCAATCCGGTTAGCACATAGGCTATCTATCCGGCTAACACAAATGGGCTGTCAACCTCCAATAGATCTATTCACAATATTCGCGTTCACTCGCAAGTGATTAAGGGTTCATGATATGAGGATCTTTTAATGGCAACGATGTGTCTTAGGCAATATCAATCAGGATTAGCATACAGAAAAATACTTATGTTCAAGTTTGTAGCATGTATCTCCCCACAAATTTGGAAAACATATAAAAGTGGGACTATGAACTCACCTTAGCAGTCTGGATGGAAAACAAATTAAATATAGTTGATAAACGTCTCCGGCACGCGACCTGGGTTGGTATGTCATGTTTTAGTACTCGTATCAAAAAATACGTGAGTTTTAGTATTCGTTTCGAAATGTTTTGGATGACAGTTAAATGTTTAAATGAGACAACATAAAGTCTCTTCAAAAGTTGGTTGATGATAAGATTTTATCTTATTTCATGTGTTTATGTTTATGTTTTGTTTGTTTGTTAACGAGATAAATATATCTCGTTTATTAGTTTCTATTATAAATTGATTCGAAATATATTTCTAATAATAATTATAAAATGTTACGCGTTTTACCCTTATAGTTTCATATATTGACAGTTTATACCCCTAAACTTTCATAAAATGACAATTTTTACCCCTGAACTTTCATAAAATGACAATTTTTACCTCTGAACTTTCATAAAATGACAATTTTTACCCCTGAACTGAGGTGAAATGACAGTTTTTACCCTTGTAGTTTCAAAAATGACCATTTATACCCATAACTATGGGTCGTTGGCAAAAATGACCCTTGTTTTAATAACTTTGAAATATTTTCACTTTTGGCCCAATAAAACTCCATCTTTCAGATTTGGCATGTTTTACCCTTAAACTTTATGTCGATTTTAGATTTGGTCCTAGTTATAAAAACAAGTAGAGTTTTGGCAGTTTTGACCCTTAAGGCATTTAGGTTGCTTCACTCGACATCCTTATTTCAATTTAACGCGTTTTAAGCTTAGGAAAAAGACACGACTTGCTACGACTCGTTTACACAAGTTATGTTAAGTTTGTAAACATCTTATTTACAGCTTATTGGCTTATAATTCGAGCTTATTAGCTCGAATTAAATGAAAAGGGTGCATTAGCTTCAGTTTGCGACAGACCACAAAAAGGCTCAAATAAAAGCGAGGCAAGGCAATGTTTTTACGACGTTCTTGATCCTGATATTAGCTAGCTGGGAGGTCTTTAATATGGCCATGTTTCTGATTTTATGGATGTTATTTGATGGTCGAAACAATTGTCCCAAGTTGGGTGTTTGGGACAAGTGCTCGACAAAACTGAAAAGGAAAAAGAGTTTGGTTTTTGATTTTCATGTTCACGCCATAATTTTTAATGCTTGTTAACATGATTATTAACTACTCTAATCTATCTCTTAACTATTTTAGGGCTTCTTGATTTGTAATATGTAAAAAAAAATAAAATAGGGTTTTTGTTTGTGCTCGACAAAAGAAGAAAAGAAAGAAAACATGGATTTTTGACATTGCTTGTTATTACCACTTATTTAGTAACTTATAAAAGAAATGAACAAGGTCTAGATTGCTTACTTGCTTTGTGATTCGATTATAAGGGTTTTTGGTGGAAAGGCTTGGAAAGTGAACACCAATGTTCCTCCTCCTTCTATGCCTTCTTAAGATCTTTCTCTAGCTTCTAATTGGACTATAGGATCAGTGGGATAAGTGAGAGTGGGTTGTTTGGTGTGGTTCAAATGGTGGTGAGGAAAATGGGGATGTATGGGTCGTTATTTATAGAAGGGGGGAGGTTAAGGTTTTAAGAGGCTTCTAGTCACCATGTCTAGGGTGAAGAGACATGGTGATGTAGCACATGGGAGGTTGTGTGATTGCATGTTGTGGGGGGTGATGCGTTTTACCCTAAACCTTGAATTTTACCTACTTTATTTGACTTGTTAAAAATCCAAGGAACATTATGATGTGTTTAATCTCTAAACCTAGTAAATTTTATGTGGTGTGAAGTTTACCTAGGAGTGTGGTAGAAATAGTTTGGTTTGGTTGTAGTTTAGATCGAACTAGGGTAATTGAAGGAGGATCGAATGGCTTTGTTGGATGGTACATTGGGCTATAGGGTGTTGTACTTAGGGTTTAAGTGAGGTAACTAGGTTATTTTAGGGTTAGGTTTAAGTATTTGTTGGGTGGAAATAAAATCTAGGGCTTGTTTAGTTAATATATATGTCGATTTGTACATAAAATGGAAATGAGTCACAATGTGCTTTCAAGGGTTGTACCATAGGCTTAGTAGGGTTGTACTAAGGTTTAATAAATATAGAAAATATGTTTTTAGGGTTTGCTTAAGATAATTTAAAATATATGTTGGTTTAATTAGGTTTAAAGATAATAAAATGTAGTTTTAAGTTTTTATGCATTGGACACTTGTACATTTGGTTTAGGGACTTGTACTTATATTTAGTGAGTTTAAGAAATCTACTTTTAAGGTTGGTGCATAAAAGACTTGTATTGTGTGCTTTAAATAGGTACATTGAGGTTTTTAATGTGATTTATATATATATTATGTTGTTATGCATAAATGACTTGTACCTTGGCTTGAAAGACTTGTACACTTAAAATTTGTAAAAAACATATATATATATTAATTAGGGTTTGTGATTTTATTACATAAAATCATAGTTTTGTGAATTTAGGGTTTGTATCGGGAGTTAAAGTAAATTTAGGGTTTCTGTGCTTTAGAAGCTTGTACATTAGCTTGGATGAGTTGTACTTTAGTGTTTTAGGGTTTAGTTACTCATATTCATTGTTATAATGGTTTACGGTTTCGTAGAAACTCTAATAGATAAGAAATGTTTAGTTTGAACGTTTATTAATCGTACGTTAACGAATTAACGTAAAGTGGCAAATGGAATATCGTAGGATTTTTATACTTGACATATATAAATGTTTATGTGAAATAAACATTAAGTTGATGTCGGTCCGTGTGTGAGCACGTTTATCAAGGATGTGAGTTACGTCACATTAGATAGTAGTCATGATCAGATAAAAAAAAAATTTACGTAGAAAAAGGATAATTATCCTTTATATAGAATGTAAGATAGTTTATTACAAAGTGAAATTTTACCAGTGGTTACATTAACAATCAATGGTTTATATCATGAAGAATCATTACTAAGAATTCAATCTCCTAGTTAACTCCTTTCGGCCTTATTAACTATTATGACAATTCTATCTCATAAATTCCTACGAATCCTTTCGGCATTTTCTCGTGATGAAATCGTTTTAAATCAATTTTAATGAGTAAATATGATGCTTGTCACACACCATATCCCATACCAATTCGTGACCTAACGTTTTGGAATAAGAACATAAAGAAAATCCTTTCGGCCTTTTTATTCTTTAAAATGTTTTTACCAACAAATTAAGCAAGATTAGATATTATTCCAACAAACTCATAAAATAAGAAATGTTTTCATGCATCACTTTTTAAGATAAGAATACTCCATAATTAGTTACATCATACACACAAGTATACCACAAATTACTCCATAGCAATCAACATAACAACACGCAAGTAACAAACGGAACTTTCATTAAACTCAAAGTAAAAATAGTTCATTGTAAGTAAACAAGATATACCTAGTTTAGGATTACAAAAACTAGAATCGTGGAACTATCGCAACCACACTCCTCCAATCGCCTACTATGACAAGTAAACAACTCCAAACTCAAACCAAACTATTGAGACTCAAACTCAATATCTCCTGGATGTTTCTACAGCAATACTAGACTTTCGGGCAATAATAATAAGATAGTAATTACTTTAGTGTAAGCCTTTTACTAATTTGTGGTGTCACACTAAGCATACATGCATAGGTTCCAATATATAGTGTAAGAACACTTACTCTTCAAGCCAAAACGTCCCTCCAGAGTTGATATCAAGAAATGATCGGACTCCAATGATTAATGGGAAGTAAAACCTTCATTTAATGCGAAATGGTAACTGTAGATCTGTCCAACCGATCGGTTCCTCGCCTCGGTAAATTCCAACCGAGTCGGATGCGGGTTGCATCCGATCGGTTGGATGCTTCATGCACTCACAACTTTAACTTTTTCTTGCGATTTCTTGTCGCATGCTTTATCCTTCATTTAGGAGCTGATTTCTTCCATAGAACTTGATATTTCCTTGATAAATAAACATGGAAATCCTAACACTATCAAATCCTTGAATCCTTGTGTGGTTTCTCTCTTGTTTCATCTCGAGAATCTTCCAAATGTGCCTAATCACTCCAATTCTTCGTCTTTTCATCATCTTTTCCTGTACTTGGCTACATTCACATGCATATACACTTTTTCATGATTAAGTAACAAATACATACAAATATAACCAAATATGATACACAAAACTAATGATAACACAACTAAAAACATGCTCATTCTGAGCGTTATCAAATTCCCCCACACTTGAGTTTTGCTCGCCCTCGAGCAAGTCTAGCATTAAGAAAAATGATTTCAATGGTATTGTTATCGTGATTCCAAAAATCTAACAACTATTCCAAAGGAACAATTGCTAATTTAAATTTAAATGTGAATATTCTTGAAACATAAACAATTTAATCTTGAGCCTGATAACATAACTAAGCACCTCACGAAGAATTTTGAAATTCACTAAACACTCTAAGGGAAATTGATTGGTAAACCACTCATTGCTCAGTCATGATTTATGTGTCTTACCATAAGCTTGTACAAGTATCAAAACAATGAAATAAAACATCAAAGAGGTCTTTTATTCGGGTTTAAGGTTACCGGCTAATGTTCAAATATTTCATACAAGAATAAAATAGCTCGCTGGCGCGTATTTTTGACTAGCTAAACAACGGATGGTCACTAGAGTGTACCTTGGTTCGTTGGCGCGTTATTTGCATAACGGATGGTCACCAAAATACGTACTAGATCGCTGGCGCGTCATTTAGTTACTCAAAAACTGGATGGTCACTACAATATCCATGTACTACATATCTTTACAAAGCCATCACTTAATCCGGATGCTCGAAAGCTAACAACAAATAAATTAATTTGGTAAAGGGTAGGGATAAGGCATGGGAATATTTATATGATAGATTTCTACAAAATGAAAAAAATTTAAAATAAGTAGGAACCAAGTTCAAATTCCGTTCCCAACTCTTTATACCACAAATGATTACTTTCCAAACTCCTTCGATCGTTATTCCGCATCACATACTCACTTATTTCCTCTTAGCTCATTGGCTAATTGATACTCATACATTATAGCTCATTGGCTATTCACTTTATTCACATTTTTTTAACAAACGAAACTTTCTCGTCACCCCCACACTTTGGATAAGTACACGCTACAAAAAATACAAATAAGAGTAGCGACCTCCTTCTTCATTGAAACAACACATACACATATCAAAGTGTGGCCAACGTGTAATCATCAAAAAATAAATAGTTTTCGAGCTTCGAATGAACTTGATTCGGGTAAGGCTAAGGTGTAAAGTGTAAAATATTTTTGTATTTTTCTGGATTTAATCAAAAGAAAAGAATGGCTCAGAAGGTTTAACTAAGGGTATCTAGCGTAAGAGATTAACGCTAACAAATGGGTTTGATGCGTGGTTTTGCGACCTTACAACAGGTTTTACCTCTCAAGGGATCTCGAGAGGCTTGCAATCCCCACCAGGCAGTGTACCTGACCGATGTAGTATAGTGAAGTGGCAAGTACCGGGGGATTGATCGTTCTCTAGGGGAATAGTGTCGTTAGGATTGAAAAACTATTCTAATAGGTCTAAGGGTGAGGGAAGATTCTTTTTGTATTTTTTATATTTTTTTATGAAAGCAAGTAAAATCTCGGGTTTGAAGGAGTGGGCGGAATTAGTTGCTAGTCAACTAACCCAAATAACTACGAATGCAAATAAAATAAAATAACTGAAAATGAAAAGGTTGTGAAACTTATGTGGAGAGAAATGTGTTTACTTAGATTTCCTTACTCCCTAACTATCTTTTACCGGTTGATTAGTGTGTATTAATTGCGTGGATGACGGGTGTATTCCTTAATACCAATCATGGGGTGGCGTACGTACTTCCCCAACTCTACAAGCTCCTACTTCACTCCTATGTCGAGCCGGCTAAGAAGCTCCTAACATGGGATCACTAGAATTCGCTCATGCATTAAATACAACCATAAAAACCTAGTACGCATTGGTTCATGTTTCTTAAGACGTTCAAGTAAATTACCGTATAGGAGGTTAGCCAGTTTTCTTAAGCCTAACATCGATAAACAATCATCCAATACAATTAATAACACACTAATAACCAATAATTAATAGTTAGGTTTCATTAGATCTAAGCAAACGCAAGATAAATCTAGCCTAGCATGTTAATCAAAAGACAAGAACAAGATATAATCAAACAACACATAGACATATTGATTGATTAAATGATTACTTATCTTCAATTAAACATGGGAGATCCAAGGGTATGAAAACCCTTAAAAATGGCAGAAATTCGTCTTAGGGTTTCTCCTCACAAAGTTGCACACTAATGACAAAAAAATTGCAAAACTATATATAGAGTTTAGGGGCTGACGGCGTCACATTGTAGATCTTGACCCCGTCACCTCGCCGTGTCTAGGGTTCCCGGATGGTCTTCTTGACGCCGTCCCTCTTTAGTGCTCCAAAATCCGCTCTGGCCTATCAAGGGTTGACGCCGTCAGAATAAAGCTTGACGCCGTCTCTCTTTAGCTTAAACCGTGATGGCCTTGATCACCTTAAAGGGTGACGCCGTCAGACATCCTTTGTAAAACTCCCTGCCTTATCATGTGTATTTTTCATATCCACCTCTTTTGCCAAACCATGATGCCGTCAGGAGCAATCCTTGACGCCGTCAAAGTTACTTTTCCAGCCGATTTTGAGACTTTGTCGTTTTCTTCACTTTTATGCTCCAAAAACGTCCAAAATGCTTCCTTATCCAGATTTCTTCTCCAAAGTACCTAAAATGACAAAAGGAACGATTTAGGGCAATATTTGAGCAAATAAATACGATTTAGGGCTTAAATGACTCCCTAAAAGCGGTACACTTTTCGCTTCATCAAATACCCTTACACTTGAGATTTGCTTGTCCTCAAGCAAATGCGCTTTTATTCTAATCAAAATACAAGTTAGGGGTCATTTAACGCTAATATAAAAGTAATTACAATAAATAGTCGTTCCACTTTAATCATAATAAGCACGGAGATTACAAAGTAGCACCTCACAAGTAGTGTTTAGATACTCACATCTCTCAGGTGTCATCAAAATAAATCTCATAAATGAAAACGGATAATATCGCTCACTACCTGTCATAGCAAATAGATTACCATAGGCTTGGGAAAGGATCAAAAACCTTCTCCACTAGGCGTAAGCACCTAAGATAAACTATCAAAGAGGGCTTTTGCATGGGTTATAACGTAAGGTGTAGGGATATGATAAACACGGTTTTGTTGGATAAGGGATATTTTACTGGTGGCGAGTTAAAGATCTTGATTAATTACATGTAAAGTATGGCGTTGCTAAGCCAAGACTAGACTCGACTTAAGCTAAAAACAAAATAACAAAAACATAAAATAAACATAAAATGAAACGGGATGGTAGTCCGTATGTTTTTTTCTACTTTTCTTTTTCTCATTTTTTTTGTATTTTTCTTGATTTTTTTTTTTTTTTTTTTTTTTCACATACATTCTTGCCCTACCATCCAAAATAATACATCATAGGGGCGTTGCATCCCCTTACACTTGAACTTTTACATAACTTTACAATTACTATTCTAATGACTCGAATTAAGATAATCGAAACACTTGGAGTACTTTTAAAATATTTAGCACATATGAGGGTAATAATGTTGTTCTTCCCCATTACTCCATTACACTAGTACTTTACCCATGAGTCCCAATCGTCCCAAAACAATATGTACAAGGATATGACTCGACTTAGCAACCATGTAATCAATTAGATAATTAACTTGGGGTTTAAACAAATGTTGTCACAATAATGCACTAAAGATGAGTGCATACAAGGTAGGCTAAGGCGATTTGGGTGTACATTTAAGTGGGGTGTAACAAATTCTTCCTTTAAGTAAAATGCTTAAAGGTCGAAACGAAAAGATAGGCTCTGAGGGGTGTACTAGGGGTATCGTGTACCAAAAATAGGCACAACGCAAAGGGTGTGGGAGAATTACTTTACCAATGTAGCCAATGTAATTATAACAAAAACACAGGTGTAAAACATTGGGTTAATCCTAATGCCTCTTATCATGTAGTAAATCTAACTATACGAATGTAGTCTCACTTGTGGCCTCAGAATGGTCCTAACGCAAGTTCTAGAATCTAAGTGCTACCGGTACACACATCATAGCATAAATGCTTTTCCTACCAATTCTAGGGGCGAACCTCACATATTTGGGGGTGGAAAATTTTTTAGTGGTACGGTTTTTGTGCTAGTCATATGACTCCTATCCATGAGACGCTCATTAAGACCAAAGTTTCACTCCTATATGTCGTAAAAAAATTTAAATTTGGCACTAAAATTGCCCTAACAAGTATGTATCTCAGTTTTATTACACATCTACCATCAAACAAACGAAAAATCAAGCGTAATAGCATTCTCTAAAGTATCGTATTTTTACCCCCCCCCCCTTACACTTAAGATGAACATTGTCCCCAATGTTCAAATAACAAGATGTAAAAGTAACAAGGTAAAAGAATGAAATCAAATACTCCCCTGATTCGCTCGGTGGATAAAGAGGTAACATGGTTAGATCTTCTTCCAAGAGAAAGTAGAAGCTCCAAGACTAATGCATCGCCAAAAGCTTGATTCCACATACATCTCTCTGTCCAAAATAACCTGTTAAACCTGAAAAAACAAACACGAAAACCTGCATAACATCGGCGGGATAAATTCTATATAAGGATATAATGCTTGTGGAATGATAATTTTGCAGATTCCTGGAGTTTATAAGTTAGAGATTTAATAAAAACTTTTTATGAAAACAAAACTTTCAAAAATTTCAGAAAATTAAAACCTGACGCCGTCAGGTTGTAATGCCTGACGCCGTCAGAAATGATCTGACAGAATTCTCATTTTAAGTTTCCAGAAAATTTCTGGAAAAACCTATACTTTACTTCCTGGAAATCCTGCAAAACATCATTATGACTCAATACAAGCATTTGACTCAAACAAATACTAATATGTATGTTAATTTATTATTGTTATGATTCATGTTCATTTGTTCTAATAAACTAATTTGGATTTCCCTTACACTTAACTTTTGCAAAATACCTTTATATGTAGTTAAGACGAAGTTAAAAACAAGATAAAGCATTTTCACAATTTAGTTTTGAACATGAGTCAATAATAATAAAAATTAAACACACATACGGAAGCAAATAAAATCAAACAAACAAATAAATAAACACACAAAGCAAATAAAGCTTGGGTTGCCTCGCAAGAAGCGCTTTTCTTTATTAACGAGTCTTGTAGCTAGACTCAAAGTCCCCGTATATTACGTGACTCCATCATTGGTCATGGTTCCTAGGCCAGTCTCATTCGATTCTCTATCAGAATCACTTTCATAGTAAAGGTATTTCGGGTCCTCGAGATCAAAAGGATTGTTTTGGTATTTAGAACTAAGCTCCTTATCATGCTTAAAGAATCCACTCGACAGGTCAAAAGTGTCCTTACATCCCCTTCTCACATCATCATCACATAACACGAGTTGGGAACTTAACCCATCGAGCCCTCCATAATCAATCTCCTTGAATTCTCTCATCTTGTAAGGCGTTTGGTATGAGATTTCCCTAATCCCATCGGTGAAAGTCATGATCCCATTGAGCTCTTCAACAACTAAGCTTGTGGCCTTGCAAAAAGGTGCCCCAAAAACAACTTGTGATAACCTGGGATCGATGTACTTTTCGATATTATCGACGATTGCGAAGCTCATAGTGAATGTCATATTTCCTACAAACACCTGTACATCATCATCTATGCCAATGTCATCCTTCCCTTTATTAATCATTCCCCATCTGCAAATGTTGTTATAATGAAACAAGGACATCACATTTTTGGGTAAACATGTGTCAATGTAAACATTATAAAAATGCTTGTGACCAATCATGCAAGGTATTTTGAGATTATTCGGATCACGTCACTTAATTCGGCCAGGCCTTCTACCGTGTAGCCCCCATGTATTGCCAGTTGCTGATGGTTGATACTCATACACTTCTTCACAGCCATCTCGAAAAATCATTTTCCTGACACCATCGGTAAATAATGCACTACTATCATCCTCATCGAGTATTACTCCCGTTGCTTTTATGAATGGTTTGCCTAGAACAAGGCTAGTTAAGGATGGGCTGATGATAGAGTTCATGTTATTAAATACAGTTAGCTCGATATGAAAGAGGAACTTTTCTATCACAATTGGTACCCTTCTTATTACCCCGATGATATTAAACCCTTCATATTTGACCTGTTTGGTGAAGGCTTCGTTATATAGAGAAAGGGATATTGCATTCATAAAAGAGTTGGGGTTTATGTAGGCATCTTTTATAAACTTTTTCCTAGTGGTGCAAGATATCTTAAAGACTCTGGGAGCGCCATCCTCTATTCTCTCTCCAAATCCCATAGGCAACTTTGCTGTGCCCCTCTCAAGTTCCTTCACCAGGGGGCGGTCTAGCGGTCCTGGGAGCCCATGAGGCATTTCGGATTTCTCTTCCGAGCCCTTCTCATCACTCACCTCTCTTGTACTCGAGTCCTTTGGTGAGTCTAGATAGTCGCCGGGCGCCTCGGGGTTCTTTTCGGGAACTTCACCCTCCATTTCATTGTTGTTGGATCGATATACTCTGACCAAACTAACTTGTAGCTTGTCTATGGTTTAACAACTTTGAATGAATTCAAAACTATTAATAATGAAACACTGATATACTTTGCTAAGTATACGGAATCTACTTCAACAAAGCTAAGAAATATTAACAAACAACTTCGAATATTATTAAAACCTTGAACCTGCTCTCTTACACAGATTCACTAACAAACTCTAATCAGTAATACTTCTAACAAGCTTCTTTGTGTAAACTTGTCTCTCTAAAATCTTATCTAATCGTATATCTAATCGCATATCTCTAATGCCAACCTAGGGATCCTTTTATAGGTACAAGGAAAACCCTAGTCGGTTTACAAACTTGAACGACAAGTAATTCTAATTATAACTCTAATCTAATATGAACATTCTAGAATTATACATTAGTCCTTAAACAATTTGCATAGCAGTCCTTCAACGAGCAACAGTACTTTAACTTGATTAGCAGTACTTTGACTTCCAGCAGTACTTTGACTTTATAGCAGTACTTTAACTTTATAGCCTAACAATCCTCCCCTAACTTGAATTCTACTTGCTTGATTTCAAGTTCCTTTGTATTTCTTTAACTTCAACACTTTATCTTCAAGGAAAGGTTGTATCTTTGAAATCTGTCTCGTTGTTGTTTTGTCATCATCAATGCAATCAGTATCTTCAATCTTCATCAACAACAATTCTTTTTCAGCATCATATCTTTTCAGCAACTCAGCATCATATTGGCAATAGGTACATCAGATCTTAAAAGTTTCATACTATTCTCATCACTTCCAGGTGTGTTAACTCCTGTGAGAGGTGAATCATTGAAAACTTAATGGATTTTGATGTCTCTTTACCGAAGCCATTAACTCTGGAGTAGCCAATGTTTAGGTTTAGGAAAAATCATGGTACATTGATAACCATATGATTTTTAGCAAATCATCAGCTATCAACGGATTTGAGTAGTCTTTACCAAATAGCCGTTTGCTTTTGGACTAGCTAGTTCTTTTAGTACAATCACTACCATGGTGAACTAATTACCATATAATGGTTTTCCACAGCCTTTACTAATATTGATATGGTGAGTTCAAAGCCATTATCTTGTGGGCTAGCCAACCCTTTACTAATATTGATATGGTGAGTTGAAAACCATACAATTTTTAGTAAATTGTCAACTAAATACGGATTTGATAATCACATCATAGCCGTACCCTCATGATGAGTCAAACTCTTTCTTGTTTATTAAACATGGTGAGTTGATTACCATTTGTTGTGTAGTACAAGCACTAACACCATGCTGTTGCTTTCAAAACCATTTGTTGTTGTTTAATCTTTGTGCTTCAAAATGTTTTTGCACTTATAAAAAATTATACTGATTTTATCAAAAGACTTTACTGGTTTCATGCTGCAAGCAGTACTTTGAGAAAGTACTGTTTGACTAGCAGTACTTTGAAGAAAGTACTTATTTTTCAAAAGATTTATATAATAATTAAACCATACCAGTAGTTATGCATTAATCTTCAGATTCAGTTGTCCACTTGATGAATAATTTTATGACCATCAATGCTACTTCATTCTCTTGTTCCACTTCTATGCCATGCTCTAGCATCCTGATCATCAGATCTCTTGTGAGTGGATATCTCTGTTCTGCTAGCATATGAATCATAGTGCCATCTTCTAACTCCAAAACATGTATTCCAACTGATTCAAAGAATCTCCATCTGTTAATCTCCCAGTTATCTTGATTTTCCCACAAAGTACTGTCCTTTGTTTCCTCTGTCTCCCAGATTGTTGTGAGATCTCCTAACAATATCAAACCTACTCCTTGTGGTGGAATATGCTCAAAATAAGTTTGCACTTGGAGATATAACTGAAGCATATCATCTCTGTCAATCAGATGTAGTATATCCCATAATGAATTGAATACTCTAAAACTTCCATCTTGTCTATGAAAGATCAGATAATCTCCTTCTTGTGATTCTACAACTGAAAAAGTAGATATCTTGGACTTCTTATCAGTATCTTCTTTCAATTTTGGATGTTCAAAGTCAACAACTCTAAGATAATTCCTTAGCTCATCAACTGTGTCTGTTCTTAATTCAAATGTATCCTTGAACTTGAACTTCTTTGATGGCTGTTCATCAGTTGTTCTTTTCCTCTTTGAGCTTCTTGTAACAGCTCTTTCCTTTCTTTTATCTTCAAGCTCCTTATCTTCAAAAGAAATAATGCTTGCAAGATCCTTTTCTATAGCTTCTCTAACAGCATCATACAGATCCTTCATCTCTGTATATGTCAATCTGACTAAACCTGTATATCCTTGACCTTTCAGATAAGCCATCATATCATTCCTTTCTCTAGCTTTACTAATTGGACTTTGTGATTGAACAATCTTCCTTGATTCTTCAGCATCTATCTCTGCTTGCAATATTCTAGTTGCTTCCTCATTTTTGGCAATCTGAATTTCTCTTAACTGTGCCAATGTCATCTTCTTCTTCTTCTTTTCCACCAAGATCCCTTTGCCTTTATCTTTTGGATCTATCTCCTGAGTAGGTTGAGAAGAAGTATGATGTTGTTGTTCAACCTCATGAATACTGATGCCTCTTTGACTTGACATATTAAGCATAATGTCAGCAATTGTTTCATCATCACTGTTAGTATGAGCTATAACATCTTCTTCCTGAACTGGTTTAGAAGGGCCAACTTCCTCTTGAACTTGACTTGAAGGACCAATATGTTCCTCAAAATCTAAAGTTTTTGGTGTAATAGTAAATTGCCTCTCAGTACCTTGTTGAGCAGTACTTTCAGCTTCAGCTCCTTCCAAGTTTACTTCCTCAGTATCACCACTTCTTACTTCAACAACAGCTTCTTCCAAATTGATTTGCTCTGTTTCATCACTCTTCCTCTCAGCAGTATCTTGAGGAATATTTTCAGGTGGTTTCATCTGAGTATCATCCATAAATCCAGCATCTTGTTCAAAACCAGCATCTTCATTCAAATTCTCTAAATTCCTCCCCAATTGGAATGAAGAATGCTTCTTTGACTGTTTCGTCTTTGACTGAGAAGACTTCTTAGGTTTCTGACCACTCTGCTTCTGAGACTTTACCCATAATCGATGGTGTTGAACTAGTGGCCAAACAAACTTCTTCAATCTTTGAAACTTAGTCTTTAATTTGACTATCTTAGCAGCTTGAGCCTCACTCTCCTTTTTCAGCCTCCTTAACTCCCTTGTTAAAGCATAATTATCCAACTCTGCCTCTTCTTCTTCAAATTGCTTAGATATATTTGTGGAAGAATAATCATTAGGAGATGGTGGTTGATTCATACCTTGGTCTGACTCCTCATGAGTAGGAATGTCCATAGGAGCAGTATCTTCCAGAATAGCAGAATGTGGAGAAGCAGTATGATGAGAAGTAGTAGGTTGAGGAACACTAACTTCTCTTGAAACTGGAGACTCTTGGCTTGCTGATTCAGAGTTTGCTTCTTGCTCTTGCTCTTGCTCTGCATCTCTAACAACTTGTGCAACTCCCAAAATATGAGCAGTCAAAGGTGTGTTTGTTCCAGAAAACTTGACACTCTTTTTAGATAGAAAAGTAAACACCTTTGATGGAAGTTTAACAGTGGGTAAAAAACTTTGAGGTTTAGGGACATCCTCAAGTTGATGGTTCAAGAATAACGGAACAAACCTTGGATACATTAAGAATGGTGAACCATTAGCAATATGTGAAAGCATACCATCTAGAATTAGTCTTGAAAAGTTGAATCGTAGATCGGTAGCCAAACCCACTAAAGCAGATGCAATATTTTGACCAAATTGATCAAAAGAAGTACTTTTGGGACTTAAACAATGAAGTAAGACGTGAATTAGGTACTTCCAATGAGAACAAAACAAAGGCTTTTGAAAAGTAAGTTTCGTAAAATCTCCTTCATAACCTATATCACTTAAAGTGTCCCAAAGCACTTGTTTTTCGAAACGAACAGCCCCTCCTTCATCATTAAACATCAAAACATCCCTAACAGTGGCTTCAGAAATCCTAATAGTTCGTCCAGCAACCGTAGCCCTAATCAACGAGTCATCTTCAATCGTTGCAGTAGCCCAAAACTCTTGTAGCCATGGACCAATAACATCAGGGTCAACTAAAATAGAGTAGTTGATGGAAGACCCAGTTAAGAAATCAATGATCGCATGAAAATCAACATTATCCCTTGTCTTGTCCAAATTAGCGATCATGTTGTGTTTGCTAATTGTTACTCGATTAGCCATGATGAGTCTTAGAGAAGGATTCGCTTTGAATGTGTGTTTCGTTAAAAAGATTGTGGTGGAAAAGCGAATGAGGGTTCTCAAATAAGGTAAAAGGCGGGGAATTGGGGAGAGTTTCTTTAAATAGGATGGAAACAAATCAAACTCAAAATAATAAAGTTACCGTTTTGATTAACTTATTATCTCCGCCGTAAGGAATTAATTAACCGTAGCCCCACAATTTTTGACCGTTGGAACAGTACATCCACGTAAGCAGTACGTTGAAGCAGTACGTTGCTGAGTCAGTACGTTAAGCAACAAAGCAGTACGTTTCATCTTCCTATCCACAATCAATACTTCAAACGTAAACCAATAACTTGTAAATGGCTCATGCTTAAGTTCTAACTAATAACTTAAGTTGCCTCCCCTTAAATACAGCATATAGGCTAAACTAAATTACTAAAAACCAATACTTTCATTAAGAGCTGAAAGAAAGTATACTAACTAATACTAAAGCCTCCCCTCAAATGTAGCCTAGTAGTTAATCATCCCAATGCTCACAACTAAGTGGTTGAATCTTGAAACATCAAATCCCTTTGTGAGTAGATCAGCTACATTATCATCTGTGTGAACCTTGACCACATTTATAAGCCTGTGTTCATAACAATCCTGAATGAAGTGATGCCTAATCTGAATATGCTTGGTCTTGGAGTGATAAACTGGATTCTTCACAATACAGATAGTACTCTCATTATCAATGTGGATAGGAGTATTTTTGAAATTGAATCCATAATCCAAGAGTTGATTTTGCATCCACAAAAATTGTCCACAACAGCTTGCAGCAGCAACATATTCTGCTTCAGTAGAGGAGGTTGCAGCAATTGTTTGCTTCTTACATTGCCAGGAAACTAATCTTCTTCCAAGATATTGACATCCTCCTGAGGTTGATCTTCTATCATAGTTATCTCCTGCATAGTCACTATTTGAAAAAGCTTCCAAGTGAAAAGGTGACTCCTTAGGATACCATAATCCTAACTTTGGTTGATGCTTGAGATATCGAAAAATTCTCTTAACTGCATACATATGTGAAACCTTGGGTGTAACCTGATATCTTGCACACAAACATACAGCAAACATGATGTCAGGTCTTGATGCAGTTAAGTACATAAGACAACCAATCATAGATCTATAAAGCTTGACATCCACAGCTTTTCCATCTTCATCCTTGCCTAAGGGTTTATTGTTATCAATGGGTGTGGTGGCAGGCCTGAGATTTGGAAGGTCAAATCGTTTAAGTATGTCTGCAACATACTTTTCTTGGTTAATGAAGATTCCATCTCTTGTTTGTCTAACTTGAAGCCCCAAAAAGAAAGTTAATTCTCCCATAGAACTCATTTGAAACTCCTTTTGCATAAGGTCTTCAAACTCTTTCACCATAGACTTCTTTGTGGCTCCAAATATAATATCATCCACATAGACTTGGACTAACATAATGTCTTTCTTATCCCTTTTGATAAACAAAGTCTTATCAATTGCTCCTCTCCTATAACCATGTTGTAATAGAAAATTTGAGAGTCTCTCATACCAAGCTCTGGGAGCTTGATGAAGGCCATACAGAGCCTTGATTACCTTGTAGACTTTGTTTGGATGTGCAGGATCTTCAAATACAAGAGGTTGTTTAACATAAACTTCCTCAGAAATCGTGCCATAAAGGAAAGCACTTTTGACATCCATTTGGTAGACAGGAAATCCCATATATGATGCAAAGGCAAGAAATAACCTTATTGCCTCTATCCTTGCAACAGGAGCAAACACTTCATCATAATCCACTCCTTCTTCTTGGCGATATCCTTGTGCAACCAATCTAGCTTTATTTTTGATAACATTCCCTCTTTCATCTCTTTTGATTCTGAAGACCCATCTTGTACCAATGACTCTTTTGCCATCTGGTAAATCACATAATACCCAGACTTCTTTAAGCTTGAATTGTAGAAGCTCCTCTTGCATGGCTTCAACCCAACTTTCATCAGCTAAAGCTTGAGCTACCTTCTTGGGTTCTTCTTGAGATAGAAAGCAAGCAAACAGGCATGTTTGTTGATCCTTGTGATTCATCCTGTTTTGTTTGTAAACAAAGCTAAGTAAAGCAGTATGTTGCTTAGAAAGACCTTTAACTTTGTTTCTTGTAACAACTCCTGAAGAGGGTGATCCAATAATGTTACTTTGAGGATGAGCTTTATGAACTCTCAAGGTAGGAGTTGGTGGTAATGGAAGATCAGACTCCAAGTTAGTAAAATCCATCCCTTCATTGGAGAAAATACCTTCTTGATTAAGCTCATCATCAACTTCTTCTAATCCAGGAATGTTAGCATTATCCAAATCATCATCATCAACTTTGGAATCATCAGCATTGTTCCAATTTGATTGTTCTAACACACCAGAAGTACTGTCAAAAGGATCATCAGTACTTTGATCAAAAGTACTGTGGATAGTATCTTGAAATTTACTCTTTTTCTTTGCTGCTTCATAAGTCCTCCTTTGTTCATCTCCATAGGATTGTGCTATAGTTTCTTGAAAAAGCATCCTATTAAGTTCATCTTGTATGGCTTGATCTTCATCAGATACTGTATTGGTTGGTTGAGCAGTACTTTGTTCCTCATCAGTAACTTCAGGTTCTTTGTCAGGAACATCTTCTGGTCTAACATTGACTCCATGAACAATGTACTGTGAATCATCTTCTTTGTGATTAGCCTGATTCTCTTCTCTAACAGGCACATAATTCATAGATGGAGTGAGCTTGAGATCAAGATCAAACATCCAATCAGGACCTTTACCTTTCTGAGTTTCCTTATCTTCCAAAAATTCAACATGAAGACAATCTTGTACCTATTTGGTATTCCTGTTATAAACTCTAAAACCTTTGCTATTTGTACAATAACCCAATAGATATCCTTCATCTGACTTACCATCAAATTTTCCCAGAGAATCAATAGTATTTAGAATAGTCAGAGAGCAGCCAAAAGGTTTTAGAAAATGAATGTTTGGTTTCTTTCCCATTAGTAACTCATAAGGTGTCTTCATTTGAGGTTTAGTTACTGAAACTCTATTTAACACATAGCAAGCAGTACTTATGGCTTCAGCCCAAAAGAGAATAGGTAATTGGGAATCTGCAAGCATTGTTCTAGCTGCTTCTATCAAAGTCCTGTTCTTTCTTTCTACAACACCATTTTGCTGGGGTGTTCTAGCAATACTAAACTCTCTCTTGATCCCTTTCTTGGCACAGAATTCATCCATATGCTTGTTCTTGAATTCTGTAACATTATCACATCTAATACCTCTTACTTTGAGTCTTAATTGATTTTCAAGGGCAACTATCAGGTCATGGATAGCATCAAAGGTTTCATCTTTGAATCCCAAGAAAAAGACCCAACTAAATCTGCTACAATCATCTGTCACAACCAATCAGTACTTCTTCTTGTTTAAACTCTCCACTGAAACTGGTCCAAACAGATCCATGTGTAGCAACTCCAAAGGTTCTCTAATATCTCTTTCTCCAAGCTTCTTACATGAAGCTTTATGTTGTTTACCCTTCTTGCAAGCCAAACATGAATGATCAGTCTTGAATGTTTTGGAAGGTAAACCTCTAACTAAATTTCCTTTGACCAGCTTGTTGATGTTCTTAAAATTTACATGACCTAGTCTTCTGTGCTACAAATGTGCTTCTTCCAATGATGCCTTTGCTACTAAACATGTTGCTCTCCTAGCAGAATTGAGTCCCTTTAAGTCTAAACTATACACATCATTGGTTCTTGGTACTCTCAATGTTACCAAGTGATCATCAACAAACTTAAACTCAGGAGAGAGAATGAGACATTCCGTATCAGTGAATAGAATTGGGTACTTCTTGTCACAAATCTGAGATACTGACAAAAGATTGAACTTGAGCTCCTTCACATATCTAACATTCTCAAAATCAATACATCCAGCCTTGATTGTTCCTTTGCCAGTGATTCTCCCTCCATCAGGATCATTACCAAATGCAAGTCTTCCTCCATAATATGCCTTAAAATCTGACAGGATCTCCTTGTCCCCTGTCATGCTGCCAGAGCAACCACTATCAACAATAATATGATCTTTAAGCTCCTCCTCTGGGTTGCCCTGCACATTAAAGAAAAGGGTTAGTTTCTTTTAGGAACCCAAGCCATTACTGACTTGTGTTCCCCTTGTGGAGTGACATACTTGAATTCCTTCAGTATGTAATCTCCACTGGTTTTAAAGGAATGGTCAATGATTATTTGAGTTGGTCCCATGTCCTGTGTTGTTTTATTAACAACACTCCCTGTTTCACCCTTATCTGAAAGTACTGCTTGTTCCCCATCAGTACTTTCTTTCTTAACCCAGTTTCGTTTGACCTTAGGTTTCTCTGATCTAGGTATTCTGCTTGAGGTGTAAGACCTTTTATATGAATTGAATCTCTTAGGTCTTCTATGTGAAAAAGTGTTAGTAGTACCATGATTGGGTGAAAACTTATCAGTCCTTTGAGAAGGTACTTCTGGAGACTTATCAGTATGTGAAGGTACTGGTGGTTTGGAAAACATTCTTTTCTGGTGAGGGTACCTATAGTCTTTAGAGAAATTACTATGGTTGACCCTATTTGAGTGATTCCAAACTGGTATAGTCTCTCTTGGCTTATGGGTGGCAGGTCTATTCTTTGGGAACTGACTTAAATATTCTGAGTGTAAGTCACAGTGCTTAATCAAATGATCAGGACTATAGCATACATAACATAATTTTCTCTCCGTATTCCTAAATCCTCTTCTATGATTAAAAGGTTTCCTATAGTGAGCAGTATTTTGAAAAGTTTCTCTTGGAGGTACTGCTGAGTGTCCATCAGTACTTTGAAAAGTTTTTGGAGGTACTGCTTGTTTTTGAAAGGCTGTAGGAAACTTTTGATCATTACCCCTTTGAAAATCATCCTTAGGTTTCTCATAACTAAATTGACCAGTAAGCTTCTTCCTAAACTCTAGGTTGTCTACACCATAACGAGAAACATCTGTCCTAAGTGGTTGAAACTTACCAGTGGGTGGAGGAACTGAGTGGTACTCCTTATCTGTCTTAAACACAGGAGGTGTTTCACTAATTGGTTCCTCATTCCTAAATGTGTTTTCTTCTGAGCTTGTAAGGTCATCATTACTAGGTGGAATCTCTTCCTTATCACTAGGTGGGGTCTCTTCCATATCACTAGGTGAGGTCTCATCAGAACTACTATCTTCACCATAACCTAGTCCAGCTCTACTGTTTATGACTCTTTGTTTTTCAACAAATTGAACATGTGATAGACCAGCCTGTTTAATACTACCAAGTTTTTCTAACAAAGCATCTCTTTCCTTTGTAATCTTTTCTAATTCAGACACCTTACATCCTAACTTCCATTCACTTAATTTCAATTGGTAATCTTGTTGCTCATATTTTTCTGCCCAAGCCATTTCATTATTTTCATGTGTTAATATTTTGGCTTCCATTGACTCTAAGGTTAATTGATAACCAGCTACCTCAGACCTAGCTGTTCTACAATTATCTCTTTCAGTCACATATTCTTTAAGCAACTTTTGATAAACATCATTACACTTAGAGCATACCTCAGAGACATTGGATGAACTTGGTGTAGTAGCTACCATAGCAATCTGAACAGGTTCATCTTCATCCTCCATGCTCCAGTCAAAGCTTCCAAGACCATCTCTTGATCCCAAAGCAGCATATCCTGGTTCCTCATCAAAAGCTGTGCTCCAATCAAATTCTTCCATTGCAACCATAGAATAGGTTACTGGTTCATCATCAAATTCAGCACTCCAATCAATCTCTGCTAAATTTTCTTGAGCCACCAAAGCTTTTGGTTGTGATTCAGTAATAGGAACCTCTTTTCTTTCAACCTTGGGTTGTTCAACCATCCTGTTTGCCTGATATTTTGCAAACTTGCATTCCCATGCAAAGTGTCCAAGCTTTTGACAATTGAAACATTCAATCTTGGATTTGTCAAAAGTTATACCTTGTTTGGCTTTGAAATCAATTCCCCTTCCTGTCTTGTTCATGAACTTCTTGATCCTTGCAGTAATCATAGCTACTTGCCATCTTATGTCAATCTCTTCTAAAGCATCTTCTTCAATCTGCAACAAGTCTTCTTGATAGGTAACAGGTAAAGTGGCTTGTTGTGCAAAGAAGGAACATACAACATCATCAGAATTGGTGTTGGTTGTTGGTGATGAGTTGGGAGTAGTGGTGGTTGTGCAAACATGCTGTGAATCACCAACAGTACTTTGAGAAGGATAAGCAGTACTTTTAGTGGAAGTACTGCTTCTGTTTTCAGAAGATACAAAAGCTATGTTGTGAGTTTTCTGAGAACTGTGACCATTCATCTCTTGCTCGTACACTTTCAAATTGTTGTAGAGATCATCAAAGTCCATAGACTCCAATCCAGGTTGTCCTCTAATAATAGTAGCAACCACATGCCAGACAGATGGCAAACTCCTTAAGAACTTCAAATTTGCATCTTCAACAGATACCTCTACTCCATACAATTCTAGCATACTAAGCAGATTTTGGAATCTATCATAGGCAGCATCAAGACCTTCTCTTTCACCAACAGTGAAAGTTTGAAATTGCTGCTTCAATAAGTTTCTATGCATCTTCTTTGAAGCATCATTACCTCCAAATCTTGTCTTGATCGCAGCCCACAATTGCTTTGCATCCTTAGCATCATGGAACTTTAGTAGGTGACCATCAGGAATAGCAGACAACAGTATGTTGAGAGCCTTATCTTGATTTCTCTTTGTAGCTGCTGGCAAGGTTGGTTGAGGTGGTTTGGGTTGTCCTTCAACATGTACAGGTTCATCAAGAACAACATTACCATTTACAATCACATCCCATAGAGCATGGTCAGTAATAGCAAGGTACTGCCTCATCTTCATGCTCCAGAGATCATATTCTCCCTTCTTGATGATAGGAATTCTGAGTGAGGTGATGGATGGGATAGGTGCAGCTTCAATCGACATCGTTGAGGGTTTGTTGATAAATCGGTTTTAAGAGTTTCTTCTTAATCAGAGTCTCCACACAAGCTCTGATACCACTTGTTGGATCGATATACTCTGATCAAACTAACTTGTAGCTTGTCTATGGTTTAACAACTTTGAATGAATTCAAAACTATTAATAATGAAACACTGATATACTTTGCTAAGTATGCGGAATCTACTTCAACAAAGCTAAGAAGAATTAATAAACAACTTCGAATATTATTAAAACCTTGAACCTGCTCTCTTACACAGATTCACTAACAAACTCTAATCACTAATACTTCTAACAAGCTTCTTTGTGTAAACTTGTCTCTCTAAAATCTTATCTAATCGTATATCTAATCGCATATCTCTAATGCCAACCTAGGGATCCTTTTATAGGCACAAGGAAAACCCTAGTCGGTTTACAAACTTGAACGACAAGTAATTCTAATTATAACTCTAATCTAATACGAACATTCTAGAATTACACATTAGTCCTTAAACAATTTGCATAGTAGTCCTTCAACGAGCAGCAGTACTTTAACTTGATTAGCAGTACTTTGACTTCCAGCAGTACTTTGACTTTATAGCAGTACTTTAACTTTATAGCCGAACAATTGTCCACGTTCTTGGTTGATTGTTGGTCCAGATTGGGTTTAGGAATAGGTATTGTTGTAATGGTGTTCACGAAGTGGAGTGGTTTTGAAGGGGTATGAGCATCTCTAGTTTCTTTTTCGTTTTGTGATATGTTTTTGAAGAGTTTACTAGGGTGCTTGATTTTTACAGGAGGGGGTGTTTGGTGAGTCACCGTGACAGATTTGATCTCATTAACTCGTGCCAACTCACAAGTTGACCTGCCAGCAATGCGATCATTGATAACTTTTAACAGGTTATCAACCTTGTTGTTCATATCAACTTGCTGTTGTCTGAATTTATTCTCAAGTTTGGAGAGCTGTGTTTCTTGAGAGAGAATGAATTTTTGCAGTGATTCCTCGCGATTTTGTTGTTTATGCGTATGCTGATGAGGATAATGTTCAGACCAGGTGAGTGGGGGAGAGTCATTGAATGATACGCTTCGAGTTTGGTTCCAACTAAAATTTGGCTTACTCTTCCATGCCTCATACCTATCTTCGGAATTCTTGGGTCCATAATTAGTGGTGAGCCACTTATCTCCCGCCTTATCGATTCGCGAGGATGCGAATTCTTTGAAAGCCTGTTTGGGGAGTTCCATGCAATCATGAGTGTCGTGGGGACCACTACATAATTTACACGAAGAAGTGATTTTGTTCACTTGGCCTAAAGGTTTAGGAGCCTCGTAGGATCTCATAAGAAACTTGACTTGGTCTTCAAGTTCTATTATCCTACGGTCGGAAGTGCTTGAATTGTTCGAAGGCAAATATATTACCTTGACCGTTTTATTCAAATCACGGGGATCACTCCAACTTTCGTTGTCATAAAGAGCAAGGTCTTCTAGGAGAGCCTATGATTGTTCCGCACTTGGATCACGTAGCTTACCACCAGCCGATTGGTCAATGGTTTGCCTCGTGGAGAGATTGATATGGTCATAGAAGATTTGGACTTGGAGCCAAAGTTCTATGCCATAGTGAGGGACTTTTTGGAGTAAGTCCTTAAATCGAGTCCATGCCTCGTAGAGGGTTTCGCCTTGACGTTGTTGGAACATCAAGATATCATTCCTTAGCTTGGTAGTTCTTCCTGGTGGGAAAAACTGAGCGAGTAAACGAGTGGTGAGATCATCCCAAGAGGTGATGGATCCTGCGGGTAGACGCTCTAGCCATTGACTAGCTTGGTCCCGCAAAGAGAATTGAAAGAGACGCAGTCGGGTCGTCTCTCGAGTGGCAACATCAAGGTCTATGGAATCAACGATTTTGAGAAAGTCCTTGAGATGTTGGTTAGGATCTTCGGAACGAAGTCCATGGAATGCGCATCCACTTTGCACCAACCGGATGGTGTCGGATCGCAAGGGAGTGACATTGGCTCCTTGAGTGAACTCAATGGTGTTTCGATAGCCATGGTGGCTAGGACGGGAGTAGTCTCCTAAGGTACGGGCTCTAGGAGGTGGGTGTTGTTGTGGTGGTGGGTTGTTGGGATCGAGGATATTACCACCTTCCATGATGTCGGATGGTAATGGTTACGAACAAAGAAACGAAGAAAAAAGATAGACTAAAGAAAACCTAGAAAAATAAAAATAAAAATCCCACTAGAAAGGAATCTAGTGAGTAGACCTAATAAAATAAAAATTCGACCTAAACAATAACTATTCCTCGGCAGCGGCGCCAAAAAACTTGATGCGTGGTTTTGCGACCTTACAACAGGTTTTACCTCTCAAGGGATCTCGAGAGGCTTGCAATCCCCACCAGGCAATGTACCTGACCGATGTAGTATAGTGAAGTGGCAAGTACCGGGGGATTGATCGTTCTCTAGGGGAATAGTGTCGTTAGGATTGAAAAACTACTCTAATAGGTCTAAGGGTGAGGGAAGATTCTTTTTGTATTTTTTATATTTTTTTATGAAAGCAAGTAAAATCTCGGGTTTGAAGGAGTGGGCGGAATTAGTTGCTAGTCAAATAACCCAAATAACTACGAATGCAAATAAAATAAAATAACTGAAAATGAAAAGGTTGTGAAACTTATGTGGAGAGAAATGTGTTTACCTAGATTTCCTTACTCCCTAACTATCTTTTACCGGTTGATTAGTGTGTATTAATTGCGTGGATGACGGGTGTATTCCTTAATACCAATCGTGGGGTGGCGTACGTACTTCCCCAACTCTACAAGCTCCTACTTCACTCCTATGTCGAGCCGGCTAAGAAGCTCCTAACATGGGATCACTAGAATTCGCTCATGCATTAAATACAACCATAAAAATCTAGTACGCATTGGTTCATGTTTCTTAAGACGTTCAAGCAAATTACCGTATAGGAGGTTAGCCAGTTTTCTTAAGCCTAACATCGATAAAAAATCATCTAATACAATTAATAACACACTAATAACCAATAATTAATAGTTAGGTTTCATTAGATCTAAGCAAACACAAGATAAATCTAGCCTAGCATGTTAATCAAAAGACAAGAACAAGATATAATCAAACAACACATAGACATATTGATTGATTAAATGATTACTTATCTTCAATTAAACATGGGAGATCCAAGGGTATGAAAACCCTTAAAAATGGCAGAAATTCGTCTTAGGGTTTCTCCTCACAAAGTTGCACACTAATGACAAAAAATTGCAAAACTATATATAAAGTTTAGGGGCTGACGGCGTCACGTTGTAGATCTTGACGCCGTCACCTCGCCGTGTCTAGGGTTCTCGGATGGCCTTCTTGACGCCGTCCCTCTTTAGTGCTCCAAAATCCGCTCTGGCCTATCAAGGGTTGACGCCGTCAGAATAAAGCTTGACGCCGTCTCTCTTTAGCTTAAACAGTGATGGCCTTGATCACCTTAAAGGGTGACGCCATCATACTTCCTTTGTAAAACTCCCTGGCTTATCATGTGTATTTTTCATATCCACCTCTTTTGCCAAGCCATGACGCCGTCAGGAGCAATCCTTGACGCCGTCAAAGGTACTTTTCCAGCCGATTTTGAGACTTTGTCGTTTTCTTCACTTTTATGCTCCAAAAAGGTCCAAAATGCTTCCTTTTCCAGATTTCTTCTCCAAAGTACCTAAAATGACAAAAGGAACGATTTAGGGCAATATTTGATCAAATAAATACGATTTAGGGCTTAAATGACCCCCTAAAAGCGGTACACTTTTCGCTTCATCAGGGTTCCAAATACGAGGATAACTAACGGATGTGGTTAGCAAAAATATTTTGTAAACGGATGGCCATTTGGTGTAAATCCTAAGTTGTCTCTTATCATTTGAATATATTTTATCACTTGAAAGTGATTTTAACCGTAATGCATAACAAGTACAAGTTCTAGAATCAACATAATCACCGGCACAGTCATAGCAAAATATATAGAATAAAGATATGCTTTATACAAAAAGGCTTAAATCCTCACAATTTAAGGTGAAAAAGGCTATAACATGTACTAGTAAATGTTATCGAATCCATAATGAATTAGCTCTCATAATCTGATTAAGTTCCAAAAATTTTCAAATGGCCTCATTTTTACCATTGAAACAATCTAGTTCTTTAAAATATATGAATTATGTGAGAAAACAACTAGAAAATCAAGGGCGAACGAATTATAGTTAATTAAGTCCAAAGTTCTACTAAACCTAAAAAAATTTAAAATTAAACCATTTTTCCTATTTTCTTCCCTCCCCCACACTTAAGTTTTGCATTGTCCTCAATGTAATAAAAATGAACTTCATAGTAAAGGAAATGGGAAAAATTTAGTTAAAAGGGTACTACCAGGGTAAATACGCATATCATAAATAAGCAAATGAGTTCTCCAACTCCAAATATTGATCAACAATAAGCTTCCGGTAATTCACCCCTGCAAAAACTGCAAAAATATATGAAACAAAACAAACAAACAAACAAAATACTAAAAAAAATAAAGTAATTAAATTAAAAACAAAGCATACGTTATTAATCTTAAAAGAAAAAAAATTAAAGAAAGTAGAGATAGAAATTATTCGACACACATAATTGTTTTTTTTAAACACAAACCATAACATCAAGACGATCACTCGTCATCGTCATCCATACTTTCTGGTTCCTCTCTGCCTTCAGTCTCATAGTTCTCGGCCTCCTCGAAAACTGTATAGACTCTGTTTCTCTTCTTCTTCTGCCGCCCAGCTCCAGATGATGAACCACCAACATCGAAACTCGAACCTACAACCTCGGGAACTCTACCATACACTGGCACTGGCTCGGGAAAATGTGCATACCCAGGATATGGGTAAGGATATGGACCAGGATAGGGATCATACGAAAATGGGTATGGTGGAACATTTGGTGGGTTGTAGGGTGGTACCGCATAATTGGCCTCACGTGCCATGTGTTGGAGCATCGGCATGGAATAATCATAATTATAGTTATCCCTCATCATCATTGAATCTCTCCAAACATCCCTACGCTCAATATCATTTAGCTCATGGTTCCAATCTCCCCATCCCGCATCAAAACTACTCGGTGCATGTCCATAAACATTTCCCATTGGTGGTGGTGGTTGAGGTGCGGCAATTGCCGGCTCAGTCCAAGCTCCCAATGTCTTGTTCTTCCTATCCAACGCTTTTCCAAAACTCTTATCATCCCAAGTCTCACTCTCAATCAGACCCGAACATTTATCCAACTCTTCATCCTCAAAATATTCTAAATTCCTTGCCAACGCGGTTACATAATGACCTCCACAAATATCACTCTTGTCCTTAGTCCCCAGTGCTCTCCTAGAAAGATATTCGGCTATGATCCAAGCCGCATTACCATTATTATCCTCCTCTAGCAATTTCATCACTCACAAGTCGGGTTGATTACACTTATCTCTACTACCCGTCCTATGCAAAACTCCCCAAGCTATCAACTTTTGCAAAATCTTCATCAAAGGGTTCCTTAACTTGGATGAATTTCTCCTAGACCATCCCGGATCACCAACTCGATTCTAATAAGCTGGAATACCATCATAGTCATTATGATACCTCACTAAGCTCGCGATATGAGCTTCAAACAACCTGTGTTCAACCTCATGTTGCTCATATAAACCAAGAGCAACCGCAAAACCCGGCAAAGTATACGCATGCTCATTCCCGCATAACCTAAACCAAATACAAGTCTCCCTCATAAGATGCTGTTCCAACTTCTAGGTCAAGACATTATGATGCTCTTCCAACTTCTTGGTCAAGAAATTAACTCTTATTTATTTAAGTTTCTTGTTTGACTATAAATATGGAGTCTTTTCTTTGTATTGAGGGACTTTTGGAGTTTTTTTAATAAAAGCTTTTGCTTTGTTCTTGGCGGTTTGCTAAGATTCTCTTAATAATCGGTATTCTTTGAATCAACGATTGTTGGAGCTGCCTAATTATCGGTATTCTTTTGAATCAACGATAGTTGGAAGATTGTTTCTGGTATTCATTTGAATCAACAGATTCAATTTATTTATCCCGTGTCATCTCGTTTTTAGCACTACATCAGTTGGTATCAAAGCCGAAGTTCCTGATTAAGATGTCTCCAAGGAGAAGTGAAGGCGAAGAGTCAGAATATCCGTTCTTTGAGGGTGATGGTTCATCTTCTCATGAATGGAGAGATTATGGTGTGGCGGGTGACGATTATGAAGGACCTCCAGTATTTGATGATGATCAATATGAAGAAGAATTGATGCCAGTGTATGATACCGATATTGAAGATATCATTGAGGCAGAAGAAGGATTTGTTGGGAAAGGAGGATTTGGTAGGAAGAAGACAACATCGAAGACGTCATAGTTGTGGCTAAGGATCTTTGTTCTTCAATGATCCAAACAACTTTATTGGCTGATATTTTGGAGTTTTGGTATTTCTCCCCTTTAAAGTATTACCTGCATGGCAATCATGGTGTTGCCAATGAGGGAAGACCTGTCTACATTGAAAGTTTGGGGAAAGTTGATCCCAACAAACTCATGCAAGTTACTACCGTGGATCGTTACATAAAGTATCATGTACGTGAGTTTGAAAAAACCTTTGCTTATAAGTTTCCAGCTTGCTCAATTGATGCAAAAAGGCACATAGACTCGAGCACAACAATTTTGGATGTTCAAGGCGTGGGATTGAAGAACTTCTCTAAGAGTTCTTGGGAACTCATAATGCGGCTACAGAAAATTGATGGCGACAATTACCCCGAAACGCTCAATCAAATGTTTATTATCAATGCCGGTCCTGGTTTTAGATTGCTTTGGAACACTGTAAAGGCATTTCTGGATCCCAAAACAACTTCAAAGATTCATGTTCTTGGATGCAAATACCAGAATAAGTTGTTTGAGATTATTGATGCCAGTGAATTACCGGAATTTCTGGGTGGCACCTGTACCTGTGCAGATCAAGGGGGCTGTTTTCTGTCTGATAAAGGTCCATGGAACAACCCTGAAATCTTGAAGTTGGCTCTTAATAGTGAAGCACGGCGTGCCAGACAGGTGGTTAAGGTTTTGAACAGCGAGGGAAAAATTGTTGCTTATGCTAAGCCTCAGTTACCCTTGCAAAGAAGCAGTGATACATCCACTGCCGAGTCAGGATCAGAAGCTGAAGATATTGCATCGCCGAAAGCAATATTGAATTATTCTCATCTTAGATTGACCCCTGTTCGTGAAGAAGCTAAGGTGATTGGATCTACAAGTTTTGCTGGTCAGTTCTCTGGATATGATGAGTATGTTCCCATGGTGGATAAGGTTGTCGATGTTGTATTAAAGAAGCAAGCATCAATGCCAAAGCCATCTGTTCCAAAAAGCATACCTCTTGAGTCAGCTGCTCAAGAGCTACCAAAAAGGCTGGATGCAACGAGTACAAGGGACGAGAGAAGCAAACTCGAGGACGAGTTTTTTTAAGTGGGGGAGAATGATGCTGTTCCAACTTCTAGGTCAAGACATTATGATTCTCTTCCAACTTCTTGGTCAAGAAATTAACTCTTATTTATTTAATTTTCTTGTTTGACTATAAATATGGAGTCTTTTCTTTGTATTGAGGGACTTTTGGAGTTTTTTTAATAAAAGCTTTTGCTTTGTTCTTGGCGGTTTGCTAAGATTCTCTTAATAATCGGTATTCTTTGAATCAACGATTGTTGGAGCTGCCTAATTATCGGTATTCTTTAGAATCAACGATAGTTGGAAGATTGTTTCTGGTATTCATTTGAATCAACAGATTCAATTTATTTATCCCGTGTTTTAGCACTACATCAAAGTCTCCCTCATAAGATCAACCACTTTCCTTTCAAAATAGAAGGTTGAAAAGAATTCCAAACACCATTCTTGATACACATCTTCATGTATACTAAAACCTCTTTCCCATGAGAAATCTTCAAGCGTATCCCCATCACCAGGATACACATAAGTCATTTTCATCATCCCCCTCAACTGATTTTCACATTCATACTCCGTAAACAAACTCCAATAAATTAAATGTGGTTCAAAAATAGTCCTAACCTGTAACTTAGAAAGGCGCTCACGATAGGCATGCTTTTCTTCCTTCTTCAACTTACTGAACTTAAGATTCTCATTGCTTTTCGATTGAACATTATAGGTAATCTTGCTCCATGCATTTCTTTGAACATACTTAGTCACAATCGGGTTAACATGAACACGCGGCGAACTTGAAGAACCAACAACATTACTCTGTAGAAAACGCAAATATATGTTATTATAAGAGTATAAGAACCAACGCTACACGATTTAGAAGTCCAAAGAGCTCAATTGAAAAATTTTCAATAAATATTAACGAGCCCTCCATCCGATTGGTATTGGCTTCCATCCGATCGGATGGAGTAAAAAGTCTGTCCCAACCAATCAGTCGCAACCCGCAACCGATTCGGTTGGGGTTCTGCTGCAAACGAAAAAAACTTTTTATTTTTGACTTCAATCGATTTCCAACAATTCCAACTCTCTCCTAACCTGCATTTGAACACTTATGATGGTTTCTACAACTCCAATTCGTTCCTATATCGATCCATAACATCTGCAAATGATTTCTTAATCAATTCTAGAACACCCAAGAACACTAGCAAATCAAACTCTTCAATTAGTGTTCTAATCAACAATGCACTATCCTAACATCACTAATTAACAAGCATATAACATCTGGGTATCATCAATTGCAACTTAATTCGATTCAAAGTTTTGACCCAATTCAATCCGAAAATTCAATTAACCAATTCTTCCTCAAAACTTAATCAATCAATCTAATTCTTTTTGCAATGTATTCCTCTATCAATTACCCATCTATTCCTAAAATATTACATCTTAATTTGAAGTCTATAAAAAATACCCAAATCTTGACCTAATTCAATAAATCCGAATTAAAACCTGATTAAACCAAATTGATGATGTTACTTACTTGTTTTGGAGCCATGAATGATCTCTAAACACTCCTGCAACTTCTAATTAACTTCTTATGGTCGAATTTATGGACCCAAATTTGGTGGATTGTATGTGGGTGGGCTTTTTGCAAATTTTGAAATTGTGGGCTCATATATTCAACTCCATCCGATCAGTTTCATGATCCAACCGATTCGGATTAAATTTTTGTAAAAATTCACTTTTCCTTGTAAATACAATTTCGTAAATTTGTAAAAGTAAACTCAAATGTATTTTTCCTTCAAAAATTCCTTTTTGTATGTAAATGTTCCACCGCACTTGGTCTACCAAAATTTGTCCAAGTCTATGACTACTAACTCTAAACAAAACTAACACTAAAAATTTCAACTAAAAACATAAACTCCATAATCATAAAAACTTAATAAAAAGAAGTCTTAACTTAAACCTTAAAACTTAAAACTTAAAATAACTTAAATGCCAATATTAAAATACTAAAATGCATAAAAATTAAAAGAAACAAACAACTAGCACAAGTTTTGTGCTTTATTCTTCAACTTGTTGCACTTGATCTCCTTCATCCTTGAAAGTACTCATGCCTTAGAATATCTTCACTTTGAAATTTTTCGGACAACTTCCGGTTTGTCTTTTGTGTCTTAAACCTTCTTGCAAAATTCCATCCACTTGGGCAAACAATATCGAATTTCACATGCCATTCCCCATCTCCATCTTCTTTCTTGTAAACACTCGGACCGTCGGGTCCCCACTCTAAATTTTTGAGTTGGACCGGTAATGATCCAAGAAAATCTGTAAGTTTATTAAACACAAAAATATTTTTAAATGGGCTAAAGAAAGCCTCCATTGCTAGAGCTCTCTCCATTTCATCTTCGATATCAAAGAAACTTGGAGTAACCGGCCCATATTTAGGCCTACCATCCTCGTCTCTTCCTAATTCAAAACATCCCAAGTATTCTTCCTCATTATCTTTCTCATGCACTTCCTTTACCATTTTCCCTCTAGGTTTTGGGTAGTAAGTGTGTTTCAAAATCCCATCATCAATAGTCATCGTACCACGGCCCATGTCTATTATAGCCCCACATGTTCTTAAAAATGGTCTACCTAACAAAAGTGATAATTCTTTGTCTACCGGTATGTTAAGTACTAAAAAGTCGGCTAAAACCTTCTTGCAAAATTCCTTCAACTTGGGCAAACAATATCGAATTTCATATGCCATTCCCCATCTCCATCTTCTTTCTTGTAAACACTCGGACCGTCGGGTCCCCACTCCAAATTTTTGAGTTGGACCGGTAATGATCCAAGAAAATCTGTAAGTTTATAGGTTAGGACTAAATTTTTGAGTGTTTACAGGTTAGGACTATTGTCTACCGGTTTGTCTTTTGTGTCTTAAACCTTCTTGCAAAATTCCTTCCACTTGGGCAAACAATATCGAATTTCACATGTCATTCCCCATCTCCATCTTCTTTCTTGTAAACACTCGGACCGTCGGGTCCCCACTCCAAATTTTTGAGTTGGACCGGTAATGATCCAAGAAAATCTGTAAGTTTATTAAACACAAAAATATTTTTAAATGGGTTAAAGAAAGCCTCCATTGCTAGAGCTCTCTCCATTTCATCTTCGATATCAAAGAAACTAGGAGTAACCGGCCCATATTTAGGCTTACCATCCTCGTCTCTTCCTATTTCAAAACATCCCAAGTATTCTTCCTCATTATCTTTCTCATGCACTTCCTTTACCATTTTCCCTCTAGGTAAAGTCGGCTAAAAAGGCTTGGTGCCCTATTTGAACTCGAACATTTTTCACTTCACCCATTGCTTTTGCTTGAGAATTGTCGGCCATAGTGAGATTCGATTGATTAGGTTGGGGGTTACTAAGTCCTAACCTTTTGTACAACGGATATGGCATAACACTCACACTTGACCCGGTATCGGCCAATGCATACATAGGAGTTGTTCCATTTACCTTGATTGGTAAAAAAAGTTCCCCGGATCACTCATCTTCTTAGGTAATCCGTTCTCCACAATTCTTTCTCTTTCTACCTCATCAAAAGTTTTGTCTTCTAGCCTAGATCTAGCCATCATGACCGCATCCAATTTCTTACGGTATGTCATATAGTTATTCAACACTTCTATCACGGGCTTCTTTTCCATAAGTTCATGAAATGTCATCTCCAAATTCTCCAAGATAGCCTCCTTTTGTTCTTGAGTCAAAGGCTTAACGGTTTATGGTGAGTTAGGTGGTGAATTAGATGATGACGATGATGAATTATCATTCTTTGGGGTGGAGGGTTGGGTTAATTTGTTAAGAGGTGCTTTCTACCTACTAGCCTTTCCCATTTTAACAACTTCTTACTTCCCTTCCTTGACTTCTTCCATTCCTTCATATTATTTCGCAAGCATCACATCTACCCCCTTTTCTTCTTCTGAATCGATGATATCAATTCTCATTTCACCAAGTGCGAAATCAACTTTACACTTAGTGGTAACAAGAAAATCCCTTCCAAATACTACCTCCGGCTCATCGGTGTTTCCATAGTCTAGAACAACAAAATCAACCTTAAAACTATGACCGTAAATATTCAATTTCACATCTTTCACTTTCTTTCTCCTGTAATCTTCATAATCAAGGCGAACAAACCCAAGTTTATCTAGCACATCCTCGGTTATATAATTGTCTCCATACTCCATGTTTAATTGAGCATCCCAAGCTTTGACTGCTCCCACCCCACAAGGTGTAACACCTGAAATTCAGATAACGTGTAAAATGACTAAATTACCCCTGAAGCCTTAAAACGTAATTAAATCATTTATAAAATTCCGAATCGACCCAAACTTCTGAAAACGAACTATGTACGAAGCAAAATAAATTTCTGGGACAACATATTATTTAATTTGAATGTACAAAACTCATTATTACACCTTTATATGTATAATAAAATCGAAATATATTTTTACCTAAATAATTATATTTAAGAATGAATTATTAAAAGGAGTTAAAAAGGGAAATTATCATCTAATAAATTGTGATTGAGGCCAGCCATGGGAAACACATTTTCGGTCATTATCCCTCCCCAAAAATCACAACTTCCTCTCCTCTTAAATTGGATCTCCCATTTTACCCTAGCGATAATACATTTTCACACACAATAATTCACCTACGAGCCATACGATTTTATGGAAAGGATCAGGTATTTTTTTGGGATTGTTCATCACCTAAGGAGGCTGATAAAAATAGGATTGAGTTGTAGAATCGCTGCTTTGGTCGTGAGTGTTTTTCTTGTCGGTTTATCTCATACGATAGGTATAATTCGTGATCCTTGATTCCATATGTTCTAAAATTAATCCAATATTTTTCTTATGATCTTTATAACATATAAGACTTAGGAAAATTATATGAATCGAATCATGCACAGTTTTTAAGTTGCTTTGAATTTTATGGGTTTAAACACACGCAAATTCCAAAATATGTGTTACGAATTTTCTGGGTGCTATGGCTATTTTATTTAGACCTCATATGATGTAATAGACCCGGGAAAAATGGTAGATCGAATTATAGTAGCCTAAATCATGTCGTGGTAATTTTAATGTCTAAAACATACGTAAATATCAAATATATGTTAAACGATTTTTCTGGGCATGCTAATTATTTTTCTTGGGTTCTTTATAAGTTATATGATCTGGGAAAAATATGAGTTTGATTTTTGGAAGCCTAGATTTAACATGGTGAATTATTGTTAAAACTGGATTTCATGAAAATAAAGAAAGCAAATAAAATAAAAATCGGGGTTACTAGGGTTTGGGTTCTTGGATGAAATTATGGTCATTAAATTTGTTTTAAGGATGAATTAATGATGGTTCAATGATTGGTGAATAATAGGGTTTGTAATTGTTTGTAAAAAAGTATAATCCGATCTAAAAGAAAAAGTATAAGGACCTGTTTTGTCAACTTTGAAACTTCTGGGATATTTTTGTAAGATCATATACATCTGTAGGAATGTGGGAAAAATATAACTTTTGGGTCCTAAGTGTAAATATTGCATTATAATGAATTAATGGCATATTAGGGTTTCGATTTGAAATTAATTAAAAGTGAGGGACCAAAAGTGTAAATCTGAAATCTTGAAGTTGTTTTGAGTTAATACTGATATAAAAAGGTTGTTGTGTAATTTTGAGGATTTATGGGCTAATTATGTAATTGTTATGAATTATGACTTAATATATATGTTTTGTAAACTTAAAGGACTAAATATGTAAATTCTGAATTCTGAGGGGTCTAATCTGTAAAGTACTAAATTCTGATGGTATATTCTGTAAATTTGAAATATAATATGCTTGGTTGGTAATTATGGATATTGTAGGGTTTAATTTGTAAAATATGTAATTATAAGGTTGGTTTTGTAAATTATGTAACTAAAGGGGTGTAATCTGTAAATTGTGAAACTTAAGGGAATAAAATGTAATTCTGAATAAAGTGAGTGTATAATTCTGTAACTTAAAGTAATTTTCACTAATGACCTTGGAAATTAATGAAGTTACATTTAAAACCCTAAACATTGTATAATTGTCATAATTAACCCTAAACTTCTGTAACTTGATAAAATGTACTGTATTCCATAATAATCCTTGAGTAAAGGTTCAACCTAATCTGAAATGATAATATCTGTTAATTCTGGAAACCTGATAATTATGGAAACATACTAAATTCTGGAAACCTACTAAAAATAGAAGTTACTTTTAATGGGAAGATAACTGAAAACCCCTTTCGTATTTCTGTTTTCTACTCCTTAGGTTCGAGGAGGGAGTGATTTGATTTCCTGTCAGCCTTTTCTATTTTGTGTGCTTGCATTGAAATAAGGTACGGATATTCTGCCCTTTTCAGTAAGGGGCCTTCGTTCTCTTGATTTATTAGATTCGTTTAAGATTTCCCGAACCATTGCTATGTATCCCTTGTATTGTGAACCTTGATCTGTTGTACTTGTTCTTGAACCTTTGTTTAAACCCTTGTCTTGATCTTTGTTTTATACCTTGTTGCGAACCTTGCCATGAACCTTGATATGAACCCTGCCATGAACCTTGATATGAACCCTGCCATAAAACATTGACTTGAACTTTGATACTTTTGATGTTATAACTGGATGAGAAAATCTTTTTAATTAATTATGAAAATGTTTCAAGAAACTATTTTGAAGACTACCTTTATAGAAACCTTTTGAAAAGACCTTCTTTATGGAAACCGTTTAAAATCAGTTTATGGAGACCAGTACTTAAGGATTCTTTTGACATCTATAAAATGGCCTTTTAATAGTAAACTTTTAAAGTGAACTTTATTATGAACCTTTGAACCTCCTGATATTGACCTCCTGATATTGACCTCCTGATATTGAAGTCTCTAATATTGAACCTCCTGATATTGAACCCTCTGATATGAACCTTCTGATATCCTGTCTTGAACCCTGATATGGAATTTGATTCTGAACAACCTGATACTTGACACCTGATACTTGATACTTGACACCTGATACTTGACATTTGACACTTGATACTTGACACTTGACCCTGACCCACAGTTTGATATTACGAGCAACCCACCAGGCATGAGGTGTTCATGTCCTTGTCCTTGATGCACCGATGACTTGACTCTAGGGTATGAGAGAGATGTCCTATCCCGTCCCTGACTTCATTATATGGTGTGTATTTGTAGACTCTGGCCACCTGGGGCGTATGGATGCATCCTAGACTTGACCTGATCTGTTTATATTACTTGTTATATCTGGTGACTGATGGTGTGTGCGATGCACGTCTTTCACAGCCTCTGGGAGCTCATGACTCCAACCCTGCGAGGTAACCCCTCACCCTGTTGTATCTGATATATGAGGACACCCCTCATATTATCTGGTTACTTGAGAGGCATCCCCTCTGGATTTCTGATATGGCTACATGATGATGATATCTCTGATTTCTGGGCTCGTAGTGGATTTGTGTTACCCTTACACTTACCTGTACTACTTTCCTTAACCCTTGGCATATTTGCATGACCTTGACATCACTTATCTTTCATTACTATTACATTATACTTGCACATTATTCCTGACCGGTTCGTATTTCTTTCTTATTCATTATTCTGTATTATTGCTTGTTTCTGTTATATCTGTTCACTGAGCTCTCGTAGCTCAGCCGCATTTCTTTTCCTGCGGCAGGTACATTTAAGCTAGGAGCTGGGTTGAGCTTGGGATGAGAGCAACTTGTGTGAAGTTTAGACCTTGTCATTCTAGTGTGACCATTTGGACATTACTTCTGTTATGCCATTGTTTGGGCATTTTGAATTCTGTTTTGTACTTCGTTATTTCTGTCTTGCACTTGATATAAGTCGTGTTGACTTATTTTCCTTTGGATTTTAATGTTAAGGCTTCCGCTATTTTATTTCTTGAATGCTTGTATCTGATATGAAACCATGTATTTGTGACATCTTTGCCCTTGTCGGGTTGGGGTGTTACAATTTATGATATCAGAGAATAGGCATTCGAAACCCGTAGGCTTAGGCCATTGACCTGTGAGGATTGGGTAGACATTAGGTTTCCGTTCGCGTACTCTTTTTTTCCTTATTCTGCTCTGTCATACTTTGCTTGATCCTGCTAATCGTTTGATAATCCTGTAGATGGTTAACACTCCTGAAATCCCCAATTTGGAGGCTATGGTGGCTAATGCTATAGCCAATCTACTACCCGGCCTTAACACTGATGCGGTGATCAACCGGCTTATCAGTGGTGGAGCTAGTTCATCTGGAGGTGCTGGTAGTTCTTCTGGTGGTGGGGGCCGACCCACTACCATTAATGGGTGGCTTGAGAGTTTCAATAAACTCAAGCCGTTATCTTTTAGTTCTGCTGCTACTCCTCATGCAGCAGAGGACTGGATAACCCACATGGAGAAGCTGTTTGAGGTGCTAGGTTGTGAGGACGGGTTTAAGACTCGTCTGGCTGTGTTTAAGCTTGGGGTGACGCGCTTAACTGGTGGAAGGCGCACAAGGCAGCTAAAGGAGGTGATGGGTATGTTCTTGGTTGTACTTGGGCTGATTTCCGCACTACATTCTATAATCGGTACTTCCCTGACTCTGAGCAGCAGAGGTTTATTCGGGAGTACAACACTATCTCCCAGCTAGATTCTGAGAATGCAGGGCAATACCTGGAGCGATTTCAGAGATTGGTTAGTTTCGTGGGTTCCGCTGCTGGAGATGCAAGGCGTCAAGCTAAGCAGTTCAAGTGGGGACTCAAAACGTGGGTGCTCGATCGTATGCTTAATGATCGGTTTGAAGATCCGTCAGCATGTTGCGATGCAGCTCGCAACATCGAGATTTTTCATGAGGGCGTTGGTTACAAGAGGAACCGCGACGGTGATAGGATTCAGCAGAGTCAGAGTCGGGACGTCAAGGAGTATTCGGGCAGTAGCTACGATCAGAAGAAATCAGATTCGAGGGGCCGGGATTAGAGGTCAGCTCCTAGACAGGGAAATGAGCGTCCGGAAGCAACAACAACCAACGGCAGAAGAGATCATCTGAGAACTCTGCTTCCTTACCTGTTTGTGGTTCTTGTGGGAAAAACCATACTGGAGCTTGTCGTACGACGTCTGGTGCTTGTTTCAGATGTGGTTCTCCTGAGAATCAAGTGAGAAATTGTAAAAACCCGCAAATTAAAACAATATGAAAAGACTAAAATGCCCCGAATTTAAAATCGTGAGAACTTATGAATACGAATTTAACAAAATTAACCTAAGTCTAAGTTAAATATAAACTATACATTATATAAGTTTTGTTACAAAAAAAAAAAAAAGAAAAAAAAAAAGAAAGAACAAGACTATGTTGCCGCCCCCCCCTTGGACCAAGATAGGGTCCAAGTTCATGATTGGAACAATCAAGGTAAGTCCCTAAAAACCTTGCAAATCATTCCTAACTTAATTGCCAAATCAAATTGTCGGTCCATGTTTTTATTCCTAAACATCGGATTTCAACTTTCACAACAATCCAAAAACCCTACAACACCAAAACAGTCGCTGCCTCCATTGTACCTGCTGCCACGCTTGAAAATCATCCAAAAAGGCTCCAAAAACTTGTTCTAACTATCGTCTAATCGTCACAAGGAAGGAGGAAAAAGAGGCTTTCGTGTGGTATTTTGATCCGTGTGGTGTTCGTGGTTTTCGTGGTCTACGAGGATCGGGTGAAGAGGGAGTGATCTCCTACTTGATTTGATTTTCATTTCTTGCTTGCGTATTTCGTTAAGGTACAGATATTCTGCCCTTCTTTAATAAGGTGCCTTCGTCTCATTTCTGATTTCTGATTCACTGCCATGTTCTTTGATTCTGTGAACCTTTCTGGTTTCTTTCATGATATTATGAACCCTTGTCATGACCTTCTGTTATGAACCTTTCTGATATTGAACCTCTTATGATTATGAACCTTTCATGCATGAACCTTTGCCTATGAACCTTTACTTATGAACCCTTACTTATGAACCATGCTTATGAACCATGCTTATGAACCATGCTTATGAACCATGATTATGAACCATGATTATGAACTTATGAAACCAGATAATGACCTATGCAAGTAAACTTAAAACATGATTCATGATACTTGACCTTGACCCACAGTTTGATACTACGAGCCACTCACTAGGCATGAGGGTTTCATGTCCATGTCAGTCGATGCACCGATGGCATGACTCTAGGGCAGGAGAGTGATGACCTGTCCCGTCCCTGCATGTTATGTTTACGTAGAGGCAGATTATGGCCACCTGGGGCGTATGGATGCATCCTAGATTTGTTCATGTTCATGTTCATGTTATGTTATGTTATTCATGGTGACTGATGGTGTGTGCGATACACGTCTTTCACACTCTGGGAGCTAGCTACTCCAACCCATGATTGAGGACACCCCTCATATTTACAAGATACCCATGATGAGGACACCCCTCATATTTACAGGATACTAAGAGGTCTCCCCTCTACATGTTTATGATTATGATTATGCTTATGATTTCATGTTATGGGCTCGTAGTGGATTACTGACTTTCCCTTACCTTGCACCTTTACACTTTCCCTTATGACACCATGTATTCTCACCATGTATTCTTACCATGCATTCTTACCATGTATTCTTACCTTGTATTCTCACCATGTATTCATGCTTCCATTCTCATTTACTCATGTATTATTCATTATGCTACTGCTTTGTTTCCGTTATATCTGTTCACTGGGCTTTTTAAGCTCAGCCGCACGTTTTCTTTTCGTGTGCGGCAGATTTTAAGCAGGACGACGGGTTTGGGTATAAGTGAAGAGACTTTTGGACTTAGAAGACTTTGAGTAGAAGCTATTAGAAGAGATGTACTTATGGATTTTATAGACGGCTTTTATTTTCCTTTGTAACCCTTTGTATTGCAAGATTTCATTTGTAACCTTTGAGAACCATTGTATTACTATTTGATTGTATGCTATGTTTATCTGATATGAAACCATTTGCGTGATACATTTACCCTTGTCGGGTTGGGGTGTTACAATTATGGTATCAGAGAGACAGGCTGCGATTCGTAATACATTTACCCTTGGCCTGTGTAAGTAGGACCACTAAGTTTCCCTGTAAGCGCTCATAAGATAACCTGTAAGATTTACTTTAGGATCTCCCTATAGGAACCTAAATTTGACCAGTGAGGAATGGGTAGACTAAGACATATATGTGAGTATCATTTGCTTTCGCATCACTCTGATTCGTGCCCTTGCCTTTAATTAAGCCTCATCAGAACTTTTCAGGAGTTAGAAGCTTTGCAACTTAAGCTTAGTAACCAAGTAAGTTTGGAATACCTCGAAAAACCCACCTGGATACCTTACACCATGTAAGTTTCATTTTCAGATTTTGACATCCACCTCCGATTTGTTTGATAAGCTGTTTAACACCTTTCCGACCATGTCGTAAGCCATTCAACCATAATGTGTTCGACACATTTTGTGAATTCATTGCTTATGCTGAATGCGAATGTATCGTCCGATACTACTTAACTTTGCATAAATCCGTTACTACTCCTATGAGAATTCTGGTAATTATTAACCATGGATATAGGAAGTTATGTTCCTTTCCTTTGAATGACGAATCTTGTTCTGCCAACCATATCCTTTGGAAGGATATGATGCTATGTTACCTCTGTATGGATTTGTTAACTGAGCATGATGATGCTAATAATGGATATTCTGTACATCTCACTTTTGACAAATATACGATGTTGTATTGCTGATAATACACATCCTACTTACTGCTTATGCTAAGAAGCTGAACAAATCCCCACACTTGAATCATTCGTTTATCCATCTCAACACTTTTATTGAAACATGTGCTGGATTTCGATATATGAACTATCCGTCTGATTCGATGACTGTATTCGTTCTATGAATCTTTTGATCTTGACATGTCTTATTGTGTGGTCTCTTATGTATGGACTGGATGACTATTTGTAAAGCTACCATAGACTACCGTATCTGAAATGTGATCTTAACAATTTATCTTACCCTATTTCGTTATGATGAATCTCTACACCTGAATCTGCTAAAGTTTTGCCACTATGGAAGCACCAACCCTGAACTCATATGATTATCAATTTTCCTGACAACCATTACTATTCACCCTTGGAAAGTTCCGCCATTAGAAATATTCGTTGTACGAAGATTTTCCGGTATTTCAGGTGTAATATGAATTTTGCTCACCTCAGTGATTCTCTTGAAGTACTCTTGTTGGTCTATGAAGATGAAGTATGTGACGACGTATCGACTATTGTGCAACTAACCGTACCACTATCAGTAATCGTTATCCGTTTTCGCACATCAATGATTGATTTGGTCTTTCTTTTGAAACTTCGTATCTCGTTGCATCGTGCTAAATTTGAAGGGCTGAAGCAGCAACCACAAGAACTTCTAAGAAGGGGGTTTAACTAACCGAGAGTAACCTTTGTGAAGTAGTTCAGTCTTACTTTGAAGAAGAAGGAAGGCGACATGAGGCGTATGTGAAAGTTTTTCCCCTAACCGATTTCAGAGACGGTCCTCGCGCTCGTTATAACCTTATGAGTTTGAGTGATGCCAATAGTATTGGCAAAAATGATCATGTCTTCGTGTGTTTTGGACAAATTGTCATAGTATGACATTGTGTTATGTTCAGAGAATGAAAGAAGAACATAGAGATTATTGGCAGGATGAGCCTTTGTTCTAGAAGAGAAATTCGGTTGCCCGTTCAGAACTCTTAGTAGGCATCACTACCCTATATAATGTGAAGACAGAGTTTCACACAGAAAGGATCAAGATCGAAAGCAATTATCAGCGTTAGAAACCTGGTGGGAGAATAGTAGAAGATGGTTGCGACAAGTGTACCTTAGAAGAAGCACCTAAGAAGAAGAGAGGAACTGGATAGTACTCGACTACACATCATGCAACACGTGAAGATTGCAACTCGGGCATCAAGACAACCAGATCGTATGAGGTGAATCGTTCAACACATACCTGGAGCTATGTTGGAAGACCTGTCGAAGATGCGCAGTCTTGCTTCTCTATTCATTTTAGCTGTACTAAGATGAATTGAGAGCAGAAGCAGACTTGCGGATGGAGGGATGCACGATGATCGTGTCAGAGACTGCCGCTACGACATCACCATATCAAGAAGAGTTGCTGAAGGCTTGAGGAATCAGACTCAAGTTTGTAATTCCTTTTCACCATGGGATAAGATGGACAAACATAGATGAACCACTCCAACTTGGAAGAAATTTTGAAATTTAGTATTTGAATTGACGAATTTTGAAGTGGACATTTGCGTTTAGACGAGGTGATCCTGTGAATGATGAAGCTATCGATGACGTAGTTCATTTTTCCCCCAACCTACTCAAATACCGTTACCTGATAATGAAGTCCTTTGAATAATTTGGGTTTCTCTGTTAGAAATTTCGTCCTATGTCACTCTGCATTTGTTGAGTAACGAGTTATGTGGAATTTTGACGAATTATGGAAGGGACTTTGTGATTTATGTTTCAGAAAGGACGGATGTTGAAGTAACCACTGATATTGGCTGAGTTGATTTTGATAAGTTATGAAGTATTGACGCTATTAGCGACGTACCTGAATTCTGATGGACATTTTCGGATTTCCGTTACTCTTCGAGTAATTTCGTTCTCTTAGTTATGATGTTTGATTTTAGTGACCTCTGAGACGGTAGGTGGACTAGGTGGATTTAGATAAGTTATGTTAATCACGACTTGAGATAAAGTATGGACCATCGTGAGGGCATATTTATATGATGCAAGTATTATGACGTCTGGCCAGCGTGATAATACTTACATCATATAACGTGCACTCTTTGTGGGCATAGGATATTTCAAGAAGTGCCTTAGAAGCCTTAGAATTTCTGATATCTGTTTGAGATCATCCGCGTTTAATGAGACTTTAGATTCATTCTACCTATATGATTGATCCGCTGTCTTTGATATACGATTTGATACATTTGATGATTCGTCACGCGCTTCGTTGACCGATGGTACGTTCCTTAGTTCGATCAGTATCTGCTTGGAATTGATGAGTTCTTCTATAGTGGTGCACTAGTTCCCTTTTCGTTAAGAATCTGGACTGAGCTGATGAGATTTTACTCTTTAGTACTACCTTCGTATTACTTACAACAGGAATGTTTCACGTATCTCTGTGTGAGATTTAAATCGTTATCCGCTACATTGTTGTTTCGTATTTCTTGGAACGGATTCGTTGTGAACTATGAAAGCCTAGGGCTTTTCGATGATTTTGATCAGGTTGGCAAGGTATCTCATCGCTTGGCGTTACCTTCCCAGTTATATCATGTATATGATGTATTCCATGTACCACTTCTTCGTTAGTATGATTATCATCCGCTTCATGTTGTGTTTTGCCCATTCGATCAGATTCGAGAAAATCTTTCGTATTGTGAAGAACCTGAGGCTGTTTTGAGCGTCAGGAAAGAGTCATGAGAACTAAAACAATTCCGTTCGTAAAGATTCTTTGGAAGAACCATCCTGAGAGCAAGGCTACTTGGGAAACCGAAGAGTCGATACGATCCGATTATCCGCATTTTTCTTTTTGATTTGGTACGTATTCATTTCGTTATTGCTTTCGAGTTCGCATTTCATTTCGATCTCGCACTTCAATTTTCGAGGACGAAAATTTTTTTTTTAGAGGGGAAGAGTTGTAAAACCCGCAAATTAAAACAATATGAAAAGACTAAAATGCCCCGAATTTAAAATCGTGAGAACTTATGAATACGAATTTAACAAAATTAACCTAAGTCTAAGTTAAATATAAACTATACATTATATAAGTTTTGTTACAAAAAAAAAAAAAAAAAAAAAAAAAAGAAAGAACAAGACTATGTTGCCGCCCCCCCCCCCCCTTGGACCAAGATAGGGTCCAAGTTCATGATTGGAACAATCAAGGTAAGTCCCTAAAACCTTGCAAATCATTCCTAACTTAATTGCCAAATCAAATTGTCGGTCCATGTTTTTATTCCTAAACACCGGATTTCAACTTTCACAACAATCCAAAAACCCTACAACACCAAAACAGTCGCTGCCTCCATTGTACCTGCTGCCACGCTTGAAAATCATCCAAAAAGGCTCCAAAAACTTGTTCTAACTATCGTCTAATCGTCACAAGGAAGGAGGAAAAAGAGGCTTTCGTGTGGTGTTTTGATCCGTGTGGTGTTCGTGGTTTCGTGGTCTACGAGGATCGGGTGAAGAGGGAGTGATCTCCTACTTGATTTGATTTTCATTTCTTGCTTGCGTATTTCGTTAAGGTACAGATATTCTGCCCTTCTTTAATAAGGTGCCTTCGTCTCATTTCTGATTTCTGATTCACTGCCATGTTCTTTGATTTCTGTGAACCTTTCTGGTTTCTTTCATGATATTATGAACCTTGTCATGACCTTCTGTTATGAACCTTTCTGATATTGAACCTCTTATGATTATGAACCTTTCATGCATGAACCTTTGCCTATGAACCTTTACTTATGAACCCTTACTTATGCTTGACTTATAACCATTGGATTTAATGTAAGCTTCGCATATTTTATCTTGAATTTGTAACTATATGAAACCAGTATAATGACTTTGCCTGCGGTTGATACAATTTTGAATAAATAGGATTCGAAACCTGTAGCTTAGCCCATTGTGTTGGATTGTAGACTAGTTTCCGTTCGCTACTTTTTTTTTTTTCTGCTTGTCATCTGCTTGATTGCTATCGTTTGGATTGTAGAGTGGTACCCTCCTGTCCCTGGATGGTTATGGTGTAAGCTAGAGGCAATTATGGCCTAACCTGAGTGCGGTGGATCACCTATCAGTTGATGCTAGTTCATTGGATGTTTGTTATTCTGGTGTGGGGGACCCTATGTGCGTTTAAGTTTCAATAACTCAAGGTATCTTTAGTTCTCCACCCTATGAGAGAACTGGATTTACAAACCCATATGGAGAAGCTTTTATGCTAGGTTGTGAGGAGGTTCTCTCTGCTGTGTTTAATGATTTGGGTGATCGGCTTACTGGTAATGCTCAAGGGATAGGGGTAGGTAGTGGTTACTGGACTGTTCCCACCTACATCTTACTACTTTCCCTGATTGACACCCAAGGTTTATTCGAGTCAACATATCTTACCATGCTAATTCTGAGAATGCAGGGCAATACCTGGACGATTTCACCGATGTTAGTTCGTGGGTTCCCTGCTAGTCAACTCAAGTACATTCAAGTACTCAGTTGGTCTTCGTTATTCTTTAATGGGTTTATTAAGTCATGCAGCCGCACATCTTTTTCGTGTGGGCGTTGATTCAAGGGGAAACCGCGACGGTGTGTTAGGGTCATAGTGGACGAAGGAGTTTTGGCTAGGAGCTACGATAGAAGAATAGATTGAGGGCGGTATTAGGTCACTTTTAGACGGTAAATGTTCCTTTGTAACACAAATGCAACGGAATTAGTGTATCATTTGAGAACCATTGTCTTCTTTATTGTATGTTGGTTCTTGTGGAAACCATATGGGCTGTCGTACATTTACTTGTTCAGATGGGGGTTTTAAAAGTGAGAAATTGTCCTAAGCAATCTACGTCAGCACTTGAGAAATTTCTTGATTCTCCTCCTCCTGCTCCTCGTACCGGTCGTGTCTTTATGCTTTCTAGTGACCGGACTGATCGCGCGTCTGGTACGTCTTTGTTCTGTTTTCCATCCTGTTTTATTTCTGTTTCCTTGCAAATTTCGAGGACGAAATTTTTTTGTTAGTGGGGAAGAAATTGTAACACCTGAAATTCAGATAACGTGTAAAATGACTAAATTACCCCTGAAGCCGTAAAACGTAATTAAATCATTTATAAAATTCCGAATCGATCCCAAACTTCTGAAAACGAACTATGTACGAAGCAAAATAAATTTCTGGGAAAACATATTATTTAATTTGAATGTACAAAACTCATTATTACACCTTTATATGTATAATAAAATTGAAATATATTTTTACCTAAATAATTATATTTAAGAATGAATTATTAAAAGGAGTTAAAAAGGGAAATTATCATCTAATAAATTGTGATTGAGGCCAGCCATGGGAAACACGTTTTTGGTCATTATCCCTCCCTAAAAATCACGACTTCCTCTCCTCTTAAATTGGATCTCCCATTTAACCCTAGCGATAATACATTTTCACACACAATAATTCACCTACGAGCCATACGATTTTCTGGAAAGGATCTGGTATTTTTCTAGGATTTTTCATCACCTAAGGAGGCTGAGAAAAATAGGATTGGGGTTGTAGAATCGCTGCTTTGGTCGTGAGTGTGTTTCTTGTCGGTTTATCTCATACGATAGGTATAATTCGTGATCCTTGATTCCATACGTTATAAAATTATTCCAATATTTTTCTTATGATCTTTATAACATATAAGACTCAGGAAAATTATTTGAATCGAATCATGCACAGTTTTTAAGTCGCTTTGAATTTTATGGGTTTAAACACATGCAAATTCCAAAATATGTGTTACGAATTTTCTGGGTGCTATGGCTATTTTATTTAGACCTCATATGATGTAATAGACCTGGGAAAAATGGTAGATTGAATTATAGTAGCCTAAATCATGTCATGGTAATTTTAATGTCTAAAACATACGTAAATATCAAATATATGTTAAACAATTTTTATGGGAATGCTAATTATTTTTCTTGGGTTCTTTATAAGTTATATGATCTGGGAAAATATGAGTTTGATTTTTGGAAGCCTAGATTTAACGTGGTGAATTATTGTTAAAACCGGATTTCATGAAAATAAAGAAAGCAAATAAAATAAAAATCGGGGTTACTAGGGTTTGGGTTCTTGGATGAAATTCTGGTCATTAAATGTGTTTTAAGGATGAATTAATGATGGTTCAATGATTGGTGAATAGTAGGGTTTGTAATTGTTTGTAAAAAAGTATAATCCGATCTAAAAGAAAAAGTATAAGGACCTGTTTTGTCAACTTTGAATCTTCTGGGATATTTTTGTAAGATCATATACATCTGTAGGAATGTGGGAAAAATATAACTTTGGGGTCCTAAGTGTAAATATTGCATTATAATGAATTAATGGCATATTAGGGTTTCGATTTGAAATTAATTAAAAGTGAGGGACCAAAAGTGTAAATCTGAAATCTTGAAGTTGTTTTGAGTTAATACTGATATAAAAAGGTTGTTGTGTAATTTTGAGGATTTACGGGCTAATTATGTAATTGTTATGAATTATGACTTAATATATATGTTTTGTAAACTTAAAGGACTAAATATGTAAATTCTGAATTCTGAGGGGTCTAATCTGTAAAGTACTAAATTCTGATGGTATATTCTGTAAATTTGAAATATAATATGCTTGGTTGGTAATTATGGATATTGTAGGGTTTAATTTGTAAAATATGTAATTATAAGGTTGGTTTTGTAAATTATGTAACTAAAGGGGTGTAATCTGTAAATTGTGAAACTTAAGGGAATAAAATGTAATTCTGAATAAAGTGAGTGTATAATTCTGTAACTTAAAGTAATTTTCACTAATGACCTTGGAAATTAATGAAGTTACATTTAAATCCCTAAACATTGTATAATTGTCATAATTAACCCTAAACTTCTGTAACTTGATAAAATGTACTGTATTCCATAATAATCCTTGAGTAAAGGTTCAACCTAATCTGAAATGATAATATCTGTTAATTCTGGAAACCTGATAATTATGGAAACTTACTAAATTCTGGAAACCTACTAAAAATATAAGTTACTTATAATGGGAAGATAACTGAAAACCCCTTTCGTATTTCTGTTTTCTACTCCTTAGGTTCGAGGAGGGAGTAATTTGATTTCCTGTCAGCCTTTTCTATTTTGTGTGCTTGCATTGAAATAAGGTACGGATATTCTGCCCTTTTCAGTAAGGGGCCTTCGTTCTCTTGATTTATTAGATTCGTTTAAGATTTCCCGAACCATTGCTATGTATCCCTTGTATTGTGAACCTTGATCTGTTGTACTTGTTCTTGAACCTTTGTTTAAACCCTTGTCTTGATCTTTGTTTTATACCTTGTTCTGAACCTTGCCATGAACCTTGATATGAACCCTGCCATGAACCTTGATATGAACCCTGCCATAAAACATTGACTTGAACTTTGATACTTTTGATGTTATAACTGGATGAGAAAATCTTTTTAATTAATTATGAAAATGTTTCAAGAAACTATTTTGAAGACTACCTTTATAGAAACATTTTGAAAAGACCTTCTTTATGGAAACCGTTTAAAATCAGTTTATGGAGACCAGTACTTAAGGATTATTTTGACATCTATAAAATGGCCTTTTAATAGTAAACTTTTAAAGTGAACTTTATTATGAACCTTTGAACCTCCTGATATTGACCTCCTGATATTGACCTCCTGATATTGAACTCTCTGATATTGAACCTCCTGATATTGAACCCTCTGATATGAACCTTCTGATATCCTGTCTTGAACCCTGATATGGAATTTGATTCTGAACAACCTGATACTTGACACCTGATACTTGATACTTGACACCTGATACTTGACATTTGACACTTGATACTTGACACTTGACCCTGACCCACAGTTTGATATTACGAGCAACCCACCAGGCATGAGGTGTTCATGTCCTTGTCCTTGATGCACCGATGACTTGACTCTAGGGTATGAGAGAGATGTCCTATCCCGTCCCTGACTTCATTATATGGTGTGTATTTGTAGACTCTGGCCACCTGGGGCGTATGGATGCATCCTAGACTTGACCTGATCTGTTTATATTACTTGTTATATCTGGTGACTGATGGTGTGTGCGATGCACGTCTTTCACAGCCTCTGGGAGCTCATGACTCCAACCCTGCGAGGTAACCCCTCACCCTGTTGTATCTGATACATGAGGACACCCCTCATATTATCTGGTTACTTGAGAGGCATCCCCTCTGGATTTCTGATATGGCTACATGATGATGATATCTCTGATTTATGGGCTCGTAGTGGATTTGTGTTACCCTTACACTTACCTGTACTACTTTCCTTAACCCTTGGCATATTTGCATGACCTTGACATCACTTATCTTTCATTACTATTACATTATACTTGCACATTATTCCTGACCGGTTCGTATTTCTTTCTTATTCATTATTCTGTATTATTGCTTGTTTCTGTTATATCTGTTCACTGAGCTCTCGTAGCTCAGCCGCATTTCTTTTCCTGCGGCAGGTACATTTAAGCTAGGAGCTGGGTTTAGCTTGGGATGAGAGCAACTTGTGTGAAGTTTAGACCATGTCATTCTAGTGTGACCATTTGGACATTACTTCTGTTATGCCATTGTTTGGGCATTTTGAATTCTGTTTTGTACTTCGTTATTTCTGTCTTGCACTTGATATAAGTCGTGTTGACTTATTTTCCTTTGGATTTTAATGTTAAGGCTTCCACTATTTTATTTCTTGAATGCTTGTATCTGATATGAAACCATGTATTTGTGACATCTTTGCCCTTGTCGGGTTGGGGTGTTACACAAGGTGTAGCAAACCTCATGTGTGGTGCTTCAAACTCCTTCGGAGGAGCTCTTGTGAACACAACAACCTTTTTCTTCTTTGGCAAACAAACTTGATTTTCTCCTACTTCATCTACCTTTTCAAGATCCATCTTAATTTCTTCCAACATGTTCTCCAAACGTTCCAAGGAATCTCCAGAATCCTTGAACATTTCCTCTAAATTCCTCAAATACTCTGAAACTTCGCTCAAACTTTCCATCTTACTAAACAAATAATAACTATAACATAACCACAAACACAAAAATCCAAATCATTAGCATTATGGTTAGTCATAATCGAAACATACTCAAAATGAAATCATATCAAGTAAACCAACCAGTTCTAATACAAAAAAAAAAAAAAAAAAAAAAAAAAAAAAAAAAAAAAATTGAAAAAAAATATTGAATTTTTTTTTACGAGGCATCCATCCGATTGGTAATCAACTCCATCCAATCGGATGGGCAATTCGTAAAAAAAAATGCAACTTGCCAACCGAATCAGATGCTCGCACATCCGATCGGTTGGACAGATCGTAAAATTTTTTTTACTTTTTAATTAAAAACTAAATTAAAATTTTTATATGATAATTAAGACATAAATAAAACTAATTAACAAGAAATGAAAAGTTAACAGTAATTAATAATTTTAATTAAAAACAATTAATCTATCTAATAACTATTATTAACTAAACATAATAAATGAAAAACTCTTAAACTACTAAACATAAAATTAAATATACTAATTACATTAACTACTATAATAAAAACTTTAAAACATTAAAACTAATCCTATGATCATCATTAATTAACTAATTAAGCAAATAATTAATTATAACTATTACTACACTTAAACTATCATTAAAGACTAAATAAAACAGAAAATAAATTTTTTTATAAAATTTTTACCGTGGCCCCCAACTACCATCCGATTCGGTTGGTTCAACCAATCTTTTTTTTTTTATTATTATTTTTTTATTTTTATTTTTTTAACACGAATTTTCTAAATCAAAACTTATAAAATTACAAACAAAAATCAATTCAAATCCCCGGCAGCGGCGCCAAAAACTTGATGTGCTCTACCGTGTACAAGTTTTAAAATTTATAAACACGATTTATCCAGTTCTCTATTTAACACATACGAGCTAGTATACTCGTCCGTGATAGTAAAGGTGGGTAAGTCGAGATCGTCCCAAGGGATTTGGTATTTGTATTAAATTATAACTAGCTTTGTAAAAAAGGGTTGTCAATCCAATTTTTGCGAAAATTCAAAAACGTAAATAGAATCCAATCAAACAAAACATATACTTGTGTGTAATTCCTTAACCAATTGCATAGAGTATTCTACAAACTTTGGTGTAACTTGTAATGATGCACAATTTTATATGAATGATTAACAATCAATGGTTTATATCATGAAGAATCATTTCTTAGAATTCAATCTCCTAGTTAACTCCTTTCGGCCTTATTAACTATTATGACAATTCTATTAAACACTAGTTGTTTGAAAAGCAATTCTTATCTCATAAATTCCTACGAATCATTTCTGCCTTTTCTTGTGATGAAATCGTTTCAAATCCATTTTAATGAGTAAATATGATTCTTGTCACGCACCATATCCCATACTAATTCGTGACCTAACGTTCTGGAACAAGAACATAAAGAAAATCCTTTCGGCCTTTTTATTCTTTAAAATGTTTTTACTAACAAATTAAGCAAGATTAGATATTACTCCAAGAAACTCATAAAATAAGAAATGTTTTCATGCATCACTTTTTAAGATAAGAATACTCCACAATTAGTTACATCATACACACAAGTATACCACAAATGACTCCCTAGCAACCAACATAAAAAAACGCAAGTAACAAACAGAACTTTATTTAAACTCAAAGTAAAAATGGTTTATTGTAAGTAAACAAGATATACCTAGCTTAGGATTACAAAGACTAGAATCGTGGAACTATAGCAACCCCAAACTCAAATTAACCAAACTATTGAGACTCAAACTCAATATCTCCTAGACGTTTCTACAGCAATACTAGACTTTCGGGCAATAATAATAAGATAGTAAGTACTTTGGTGTAAGCCTTTTACTAATTTGGGGTGTCACACTAAGCATACATGCATAGGGTCCAATATATAGTGTAAGAACACTTATTCTTCAAGTCAAAACGTCCCTCCAGAGTTAATATCAAGAAATGATCGGACTCCAATGATTAATGGGAAGTAAAACCTTTATTTAATGTGAAATGGTAACTACAGATCTGTCCAACAGATCAATTTTTGGACCAACCGATCGGTTCCTCGCCTCGGTAAATACCAACCGAATCGGATGCGGGTTGCATCCGATCGGTTGGATGCTTCATCCGCTCACAACTTTAACTTTTTCTTTCCATTTCTTGTCGCATGCTTTATCCTTCATTTAGGTGCTGATTTCTTCCATAGAACTTGATATTTCCTTGATATATAAACATGGAAATCCTAACACTATCAAATCCTTGAGTCCTTGTATGGTTTCTCTCTTGTCTCCATCTCGAGAATCTTTCAAATGTGCATAATCACTCCAATTCTTCGTCTTTTCATCATATTTTCCTGTACTTGGCTACATTTACTTGCATATACACTTTTTCATGATTATGTAACAAATACATACCAATATAACCTAATATGACAAACAAAACTAATGATAACGCAACTAAAAACGTGTTCATTCTGAGCGTTATCACTCATGGTGAAAGTGTACGGTGAAAATATGTGCGACAGAACTTCCGTGCTCAATGCTTGTCGTCGTAAAATACGTAAGTAATATATATATATATATATATATATATATATATATATATATATATATATATATATATATATATAATAATTAAGTATTTAATTAATTAGGGCTTATAATTAATTAAATAAGTATTAAGCCCTAAGCCCTTTTTAATTTAGTTACGTAACGATATTTAATTTAGTCAAATATATAAATAAGAAATCAAGGGTTGATCCCAATTGAGCTATTGATCCTGTGAGTTATCTTAGATATAGATCTAAAACAACAAGTATAGAAACTGTTCTTGAAACAATATTAAACACTATGCGGAATCTAATGTTTAATCTTAAGAAGAATAATCAATGAAAACAGTCGAATTCTCTCAACAAACACTTCAATATATTAATACGGTTACTCAATAGTAATAGGGTTACAAAACCTTGAATTGAATCGACTCTAAAAATATTACGTATGTAATTCTTTCCCTAGAACTTTTATAGACTAAGGAGTTCTTTACAAGAAACGTATAAGTCTAACTAAATATGATATATACAAAATCCTTTCCATACTTATCTAACCGACTTTACATACTTATCATATAAACAGTAGAATACTAACTCTAGCTGTAGAATCTTTATGCCAAGCATTAGTATCTACTTAGTGTATTTCCTTGATCTTTTCAGCAACTCCAGCAGTAGTATAAAATACACTAGCTGTAGTATCATCGTAACCAGCAGTAGAATTCACACTTAGTGAATTTTCCATTTAGCACAATAAGTAGTAGTATCCAATCTGAGAAGCAGCATCTCAAAACCCAACAATCCTCCCCTAAACTTGATATTTTCTCCCAAAATCATCAAGTTTCTTTTAAGCTTTAAACCTTCACCAGGAGGATGCTTCCAAACATATTTAGAGCTGTTTTGAAGGCTTAGGTTTGAGTACTCTTTCATACTTCTTTAAAAGTTTATAAGCTTGATCTTGAAACCAGAAGTCTTTTTGCATCTGCAACATTCTAGGCTTCAACATCTGATGAACAATCTCTTTATTGAAATTCAGTGCAGGATAATCTTTTTCCACCAACATGTAGAAAGTCACTCCATGAGCATTTAATTCTTGAACACCACAAGACTGATATAAATACCATTTTTGAACTGTGTTATTCTTTAATTTCATCCACTCAATATCTCCATCATGTGGTTCAAACATTATCTTCAGATAGTAATAGATTACCTTTTCATATACCTCCTCTGGTCTTGTATCACCATATTTTCCTTTGTATAACCTCCAGAGGGTAACCACATCATCTCTATCCATCCAATACAGCATTTGTGGAAACCTAATAAACCTATAATGCAAACCATTGGTCCTTTTAAACTCCCAATAGGCTTCACTCCCATCATGGATTCCAGAAGTATATGAGATGATTGGATGTTTAGCTGATAGAGGAACTGCATTCATAACCTCAGGTTCTTTATGTTTTGAAAGAACTGTAAAAGTCATCATCTTTTCTCTGTCATCCTCAAATTCCTCCTTATCACCAGCTTTTTCATGCTCACTCTCAGATTCACTAACATGCTCAACTGCTTTAGACTCATTAGCCTTTCTTTTCTTCCTTCCAACACTCTTTAGAACTTTTCCAGCTCTCTTTACACCAGTACCAGAAGTCTCTTTCTCTTCTTCCTTCACAACTTTTTCTTCTAATTTCTTTTCTTTCACATTTTCTTTTTCAACCTCAGTTTCAATCTCAGTCTCCACCACCTTCTTAAACCTCTTAAACTTCTAAAATTCATCTTCTGACCCCATAGGCACAAAGCTATCAAATTCACTTTTAGCTTTTTCATACATTTTTTCAATTTCATCATCAGAATATGGCTTCAACTGAACAAGTTTGTAGCCCTTCATGTTTTTCAAGTAATACTCATGAAATTTTCTTCTTTGTTTAACAGTTGGTGGTCTGAGCAATTTCTTTTTCCTTCTTTCAGCAAGATACCATTTCTTTCTTTCAACTGTGAACTTCTTTAACCATTTAGTTCTCCCTTCTTCAGTGAATGTATCAGCTATTTCCTCTATTACTTGCTTTAACAACTCCATATCAGCATCACCTTTTATTCTCTCCTCATCCCAAGCATCCAATACTTCTTATGTTTTGGCCTCATCTTCAGCATGTTTTCTTTGAGCTTCAAGAACTTTCTGATTCTCATCTTCAAATTCAACAGCTAACTTCCTTGCAGCTTCTTCATTGAACTTTTCTTGTAACTCTTTTGGCCAAAATTTAAAGGGTATGTCAGGTTGAGGTTCAAGCTCTTCAACCAATATTCCTTTACCCTTCCCTGAGTATTGATGTGTATGAGCAAATTTATTGGTTGAGATAGGTTCTCTGATTGTCACTCCTTTAGCAGGTGGTCTAGCAGCAGTCTGTGGTTGTGGTTGTGGTTTAGGTGTTGGTGTTTTCAATTGGATTATAGCTTCAGCTAGACTCACATCATCATTCAAAATCCTAGCAGTAGAATCAACTTGAGTCTCAGCAGTAGAAACCTTAACACCAGCAGTAGAATGTTTTTCTGGTTCAGCAGCAGCTTCTTCTTCACTAGCAGTAGAAAGATTTACACCAGCAGTAGAATCTTCCTTAGCCATTTTTTCTTTGTCACCAATAGCGGAATCAACTTTAACTTCTTCAACACTTTTACCAACAGCAGAACTTGTAGCAGTAGTATCACCAAGCTCTTAATTGATTCCACCATAACCTCAGAAGCTTTCACCAACTGCTCAACATCCAAAGTATTTAATTTCTCTACGAGCTGCTCCTTTTTCCCTTTCTCCATAACCACTTCATTACCCTCTTTGTCTTTAACCACAAAGTCATCATTCTCACCACTATCCATATCCATCTCAACAGCAGCACTTTCAACATTAACCTCAGCCTCCCCTGAATTCTTGGTCTTTTTCCTCCCCTATTTGGGAGCATCCTCCCCCAAACCTGTGTTTTCAGAAGAGCTTACTCTGTGTGCTATTCCCACCTTTTTCAATCTCTTAAATGCCTTGGTTCTTGACCTCTTCTGACCCTCATAATGCTTTACCCTTAACTTCAAACTTTTAACTGTGTGTTGGAGGTCAAGAACGTGTGTCTCCAATGTGGTACATTTTGTCATCAATTCCTGAATAAGTTTCATGCTATCCTCACCACTTCGGCCTATATTACCTGGCCCGAGAGGTGGATCACTGGAATTGTCATTTTGTACATGTTTTGGTGCCATCGATTCCTTAGTTTCTTGTCTACCCTCTTCATTTCGGGATGTGTGACCTTCCCTGAGAGGTGAATCAAAGGATGTAAACTCAGTATCAAACCTAGTTTGATCATCTGAGCCCCCCATATTTTCCATTTGGCTGGGGTTACCATCACCTGTACTAGGTTCTTGTGAACCAGATACATTAGATGTTGTCTTGGTTGGGGTCTTAGCTATGTTGGCACTGACCTGCTCTGCTTCTAAGCTAGAAGCAGTAGTGGTAGCCCCTTCCAACATGTCACCTCCATCACCTGTGACAGCCTCATCTGGTCCATCCATCCTAACACTCGCCTGAGGAAGCTCAGTGTTCTTATGTGGTGAATTCCTATGGGTTTGAGTCTTTTCAAGGTGTGTAGATGATTGTTCCAAATTGGGTGTGTGATGGGTAGCAGATGTGTTTTCTGCACCTTCACCATGATTTTGAACTAATGACAACGTATAAGGAAATAATGGTGTCACTGTTCCAAAAAAATCTTTGCCATCCTTTTTCAAATAGGAAAATAATTTCTTTTGAAGCACAGGGCAAACAAATCTCTTTTTAGGTACCTTTGGATTGGAAAGTAGGTTATTAAGAATTAGTTGCAAAAACCTTGGATAAATGTAATACTTTCCAGTAACATTCTTTTTCAAACCATCCATTATCATAGCCGAAAAATTAAAAGGTTGTCCTTTGGCCAGAAAAATCATAGCAGATGCTTGAGTTGTACTGAATTCATTCCAACCTGAAGTTTTAGGACTTAGACAATGGAGAATGGTGTGAATTAAAAACTTCCATTGAGGATAGAGAAGACCTTTATAAAATTTTAAACTTTCATTTTTCTTCTCATACCCCATGTTTTCAAGTTCCTCAAAAATGATAGAATTTTCAAGACAAGTTATTTCCTCATCATCTGCAAAGTGAAGAGCTTCCCTCACAGATGATTCAGAAATAATTACCTTGTGGCCATCTACCTTAGCCTTTAAATATTCTTCCCCATTTGTAGTTTTAATCTTAATAGTAGACCAAAACTTATCAATGTGGGAAACATATATAGGAGGGTTTGCTGTTAATGTGTACCTACTGTGAGTAGCATTAAGAAAGTCTATTACCTCATCAAAACCTTCAGCTTCTTTGGGCTTTTCAAGAAAAGGAACTTGATTGTGGTTGTCTGAAAAGATTCTTGTCGTCATTGTTAATTAGGGTTTTGATTTTGGGGGTTTTGAAAATCAGATGTTAAAAAGTATGTTAGGGTTTGAATTAGAGTGAATTTTGGGTGCACAAAGTCAATTATGAGATCCAATTAGGTTTTTAAGCCCTTCGGATCGAATTAGGTTTAGTTGGCGCTAAATTTACAAAACCGACTCTACACTTTCAAACCAAACAGTAGAATCCCAGAAGTTACAAAGCGAGTAGCAGAACCCTCAGCAGTAGAAATTATTGCCTAACAGTAGAAACTTAGTAACAAGTAGTAGAATGTCTGCTGAACTTTCCAAGCACCTTTTTCTCATCAGAAAAGCATTCTCCTTAGACTTTTCCTGCAAAAGATTAGTCCAAAACCACAAAAACACAAGAAAGAATAAACCACAATAATCACAATGCATAGTTACACTTAGCAGTTGAATAAACAACTAGTAGCAGGACTAAATATAACTAACAGTAGAACCTAACACATAACATAGCAAGTAGTAGAAAAAACTTATTGACTAATAACAGTACAAATCCTTACAAAACATTACAAAAACACAAATAGATAAGAATTTTCAAAGATTTATCATACCAATACTAGCAATCAAAAATTGAAATCTACCCACATCAAAACCTTTTGTGAGCAAATCTGCAACATTATTGTCAGTATGGATTTTAACAATTTGAATTAATTTCTGTTCAAAAGAGTCTCTTATAAAGTGATGTCTTATCTCAATATGTTTTGTTTTAGAATGAAAAACATGATTTTTAATAATACACATTGTACTGTTATTATCAATGTAAATTTTGGTGTGCATGAAATTATACCCATAGTCCAATAATTGGCTATGAATCCACAATACTTGACCACAACATCTTGAAGCAGCAACATACTCAGCTTCAGTTGTAGAATTTTCCACCACAGTCTGTTTCTTGCATTGCCATGAAATCAACCTATGTCCAAGAAATTGACAGCCTCCAGTAGTTGATTTCCTATCCAAACAAGCTCCAGCATAATCACTATCTGAGTATGCCACCAGATCAAAAGGTGAATCTTTTGGATACCAAAGGCCTAACCTAGGTTGACTCCTTAAGTACCTAAAAATTCTCTTCACAGCATTCAAGTGAGACACTTTAGGGGTAACTTGAAATCTAGCACAAGCACACACAGCAAAAATAATGTCTGGCCTTGAAGTAGTTAGATACATCAATGAACCAATCATTGATCTGTAGATATGCACATCAACCTCTTCCCCATCTTCATCCTTGATCAGAGGCTTGTTGGACTCCATGGTTGTCTTTGCTGGTTTCACATCAGAAAAGCCAAATTTCTTCAAAATATCAATCACATACTTGTCTTGACTGATGAATATCCCATCTTCTTTTTGCTTAACTTGAAACCCCAGAAAGAAAGTGAGTTCCCTCATAGAACTCATCTGAAATCTGCTATGCTTGATCTTCTCAAATTCCTCACATAACACCTTGTTTGTAGACCCAAAAATGATATCATCAACATATACTTGAACTAATAAGATATCCTTTTTGTCTTTCTTGATAAACAAAGTCTTGTCAATGGTTCCCCTATTGAAACCATTGTTTAACAAGTACTTTTATAAGGTGTCATACCAAGCTCTAGGAGCCTGATGTAAACCATACAATGCTTTCTTCACCTTGTAAACCCTATCAGGATAATCCGGATCTTCAAAACCAGGTGGTTGGGAGACATAAACTTCTTCATCAATCTTCCCATATAAGAAAGCACTCTTCACATCCATTTGATACACTATGAAGTTCTTGTATGAAGCATAAGCTAGGAATAATCTGATAGCTTATATTGTAGAAACAGGTGCAAACACTCATCTTAATTAATGCCTTCCTCTTGAGTGTACCCTTGAGCCACTAATCTTGCTTTGTTCCTGATCACAATTCCTCTCTCATCTCTTTTGCATCTAAAGACCCATTTTGTACCAATTGCCCTTTTTCCCTTAGGCAAATCAACCAAGGTCCATACTTCTTGAAGCTTAAACTGCAACAACTCCTCTTGCATAGCTTCCACCAAAGTTTCATCTTGTAAAGCTTTATGAGCATTCTTGGGTTCCAATTGTGACAGAAAACAAGCAAACATACAATTCTGTAGATCCTTGTGGCTATTTCTCTGATGAAGAGATTGGGCAAATAACCCTTGATCAAACAAATCTCTGAAACCTTTTGTTTTACTTCTTGTTTGAACAGCAGAATGAACATCTCCAATAATTTGCTCCTTTGGATGATCCTTGTGTATTCTGGTGGTTGGAATAGGACTGACAGGAATTGCATTCTCCATATTGGTTAAGTCAGCCTTTGCACCAAACCTATCCAGAACTTCATCATCAGTATCTTCATAGATATTAACCAAACCAGGTATATTAGGATCATCTGGATACTCATCATCAACAAAAGATCTTCCATCTTTGTCAACAGTAGGAACGTTTGGTGCAGCAGTAGAATCATGATTACTGCTGCTAGACTTAGCAGTAGTAACTTTTGGCCTAGCAGTAGAATCATGGATACTGTTGCTAGTGTTATTTCCTCTGTTTTCAACATTTTGCTCTTCATCAACAATTTGTGGTCCTTCATTAACCACTTTTCCAGCATCAGAAGGTTTATCCACACCTCCTACATCTTCATGAACAGCATCATCTTGTGAACTCTTGCCCTCTTTCTCTTTGGCTGTGAAAGTTTGATCAAGCTTCCATTTCTCAATCAAGATAAACTCCTTTGCAGATTCATTCTCCTTAGCTTGTGTACCTGCATTGGAATTAGCTTGTGTACCTGTAGACTTGTTAGTTGTACCTGCAATCACTGGCTCATAATTCATACTTTTGGTTAATGAATCAATTTCAAACAGCCAATCAGGTCCACTCCCTGCAACATTAGTTGTGGTTTCACTAAACCTAACATGCAGGTTTTCTTCTATATGCCTAGTTGTTTTATTGAATACCCTAAAAGCTTTACTATTGGTAGAGTATCCAACAAAGAAACCTTCATCTGCCTTCTCATCAAACTTTCCTAGGTTATCAATGGTATTTAAGATAGTAACAGGACACCCAAATGGTTTTAAGAAATCTATCATAGGTTTTCTACCATGCAACAATTCATAAGGGGTCTTGTTATGAGGCTTAACTACCTTACTCTTATTTAGCACAAAACAAGCAGCGTTAACTGCTTCAGCCCAAAAAGTAGTGGGTAATTTTGACTCAGATAACATAGTCCTAGCAGCCTTAATTAATGTCCTATTCCTTCTCTCAGCAACACCATTTTGTTGAGGAGTTCTAGCCACACTAAACTGTCTTAAAATACCTTTTTCCTCACAGAACTTGTTCATCACACTATTTTTAAACTCAGTTTCATTGTCACATCTGATTACATTAACTTTGTGATTAACTAGGTTTTCTATTCTTTTTATGAAAGCCTTAAGAATGCCAGAAGTCTCATCCTTAGTTGCTAGAATGAAAACCCAAGTGAATCTACTATAGTCATATGTGACAAATAGGCAATACATTTTCTTATTCAAACTTTTTACATAAGTTGGCCCAAATAAATCCATATGCAACATATATAAGGGCTCAGAAATAGAGTTCACTACTTTGGACTTACAAGAAGCTCTGTGTTGCTTTCCTATCTGACAAGCAACATAGGTTTCAGGATTTTCAAAAACTTTTGAAGGTAAACCTCTAACCAAGTTTGCCTTAACCAATTTATTTATAGTTTTGAAATTTAAATGGCCAAGCCTTCTATGCCAAAGCTTGGATTCATCATTTGTGGCCTTTGCAAACAGGCAAGTTAAATCTCTTTTGGGAATTATGTTCTTTATGTCCACACTGTATATATTGTCTGTTCTAGGGACTCTAAGTAGCACAAATTGATCACCAGGCAACTTAAAATCAGGAGATAAGACAAGACATTCAGTGTCTATAAAAAGAACAAAATTCTTTTTGTCACACATTTGTGAGACACTAAAAAGATTGAACTTAAGCCCTTTTACAAAGTACACCTTTTCAAAATCCAATTTCCCTGTTCTAATTGTACCTTTACCAACAATCTTTCCACCTTTAGGATCATTACCAAAAGCAACATAGCCACCATCCATAGCTTCAAAATCTTCAAGGTTGCTTTGGTCTCCAGTCATATGTCCAGAGCATCCACTATCAAAAATGCATTTGTCCTTTAGCTCCTCTTGTAGATTGCCCTGCACATAAAGTAAGAGAGTTAGTTTCTCTTGGGGACCCAAGCCATCACTGACTTGGATCTGCCTTGTGCATCAACATAGTCAAATTTCTTCAAATCCATTAATGCACTGCTGTGCCTGAGAACATGATCTAAAACCTTAATTTTAGGTTTCCAGACCCAGCAAGCTGAGGCCTTAACTGCATAAAGTGATTGCCGACAACAGTGTTTGTTAACACTTTTGGCTCAGCAGTAGAAACAACTGTATTCTTTTGAATAGGCCTTTTTGTTGCAGCAGTAGTTATTATCCTAGTAGCACCAGTTCTCAGTAAAACTTCCCTAGGAACCATGTTTCTCTTAGGATGAGGGTGAGTCTTTTTAGCACAGTTTTTGTTGTTCACCCTATTGTGTTGGTTCCAAACAGGTTTTTGGTAGTAGTAACAATCTTCCTGCAAATGCTCAAAACTACCACATTGATAACAAGCCTTTTTAACTAACTGAAAATCACTACCTAACTTATGAGAAATTAGGCTATTCTAGTTTCTTTGATTTCCTCTAGGCCAGTTATTAAGTTTCCTAGGATATTCTCTAGGTTTCTCATCAAGTTCAGCAATTTTCCTAGAGATATTAGCACCAAACACAGGTTTCACAAACTCAACCTGTTTAATTTTAGATTCTACTGCTTTAACCTGAGTGACTTTAGATTCAACAATTTTAGGAATTTCTGCCTTTTTAGCCTTAGGTGTTGACTCAACTTGTTCATCTTCACTATCTGACACCCAATCTTCAATGACTAGAGTATTAGACAACTTCTTTTCAACCTTAGGTGTCTCTTTATTAATCTCACTAGGTTCACCTACAGGTTTGCTATCTACATCACTAATGAAAGACAATTCTTTCTTAGGAGGTGCAAAGGCACTTTTAACTGGAGGAGCTACATCATTGTACCTATGCCACTGCCTCTTCTCACTAACTGACTTTCAATGGACTTGTGGACTAGGTCAGATGCAAATTGTTGTTTATCTACCCTAACAACATGTTTTTCTTTCTCAGACAGAGCTGCTTCTTTAGCTTGTTCTGCCTCCTCTAGCCTTTTATTTAGCACATTAATCTCACTATTTTTCATAAAAAGCTTACCTTCTAGAATGTTAATCCTATCAACATATTCTAACTCATTCTGTTTGAGAAAGTCAAGTTTTTCTTCTACTGATCTTAGGCCATATTTATAATCTAAGTTATCAAGTTTTAACTTTTCAACTTCAACTCTTAGACTCTCATTCCTAGACTTAAGTTCTTCCATAGTATCTAAACATGATTTAAATGAACAATTTGACTCATTAGATACCTCAGAGTCTGAACCAGATGAAGAAGAAGCACAAGCCATCAAAGCAAAATTGGGTCCTTCCTCAGCTTGGTCACTCCAATCATACTCTCCCAAGCCATCACATGACACCAAAGCAGTAGTAGTCTTGGTTTCCTCAATAGGAACATTCCTTGTATTCTCTATGTTCTTCTTGGGTACTCTACATTCCCTTGCAAAATGGCCCTTTCTCTGACAGTTGTAGCACTGAACTTTTGACTTATCAAACCCCATGTTGTTTTGTCCTCTGTACTTGAGCTCCCTTCCTGTCTTCTTCAGAAATCTCCTAGCCCTCATGGTTAGCATAGCCATCTACCACTTCAAATCAATCTCCTCAAGATCATCAGGATCAATTTGTTCTAAGTCCTGATCTGTAACAGAAGTACTTGTGGTAAGATCAACCAAGAAGGCACAAATAGCAGCATCACTGATGTTATCACTATTTGTTGAGCTAGCAGTAGAAACATTTATGCCAACATCAGAAACTACATGCCCAGCAGCAGAATAGTTTTCTTGAGAGCTACCAGAACCCTTGTTGTTTGAGGACACAAAAGCTAGGTTGTTTGCATTAGAAGATGAACTGGATGATCCTTTGACTTCAGATTCATACACCTTCAGATTGTTGTACAAATCATCCAAACTCATTGTTTCAAAATCCTCCTTGTTTCTCCAGACCACAGTATGCATGCTCCATTCAGATGACAAGCTTCTGAGAAACTTGTGATTGATATCTTCTTGAGGCACTGGGACCTGCATAAGAGCCAACTGAGTTACCAACTTCTGAAGTCTGTCATAAGTAGCATCAATGTTTTCAGAACTTGAGGCCACAAAGGTCTCAAATTGACGCTTCAATAAGTTCTTCCTTGACTTCTTTGTAGCTGCATTCCCACCAAATCTTAGTTCAATGGCTTCCATCATGGACTTAGCATTCTGTATGTGACTAAAACTCAATTGATATTCATTCGGTATCTCCATCATGAGAATACTATGAGTCTTTATCACCAATCTTCTCTGAGCTTTGTCCTCAGCAGATTTAATGGGTAAAATTGTCCCATTAGCAGCTTTTGCTGGCAAAGAATCACCATTCAAAATGACTTCCCACATGGAGTAGTCAAGCATCTTGATGTACTGTTGAATTCTCATCTTCTACAGCTCATACTCACCAGGCTTGAGCATAGGCACTTTCGATGCAGTCACCATATGAGTTTATTCGGATTCCATTGCTTCAGTAGATGTTAAACAGAACAGATCACAAATTCTTCTTGATATCAGTTTCTAGATCACAAGCTCTGATACTACTTGTTGATCCCAGTTGAGCTATTGATCTTGTTAGTTATCTTATATATAGATCTAAAACAACAAGTATAGAAACTCTTCTTGAAACAATATTAAACACTATGCGGAATCTAATGTTTAATCTTAAGAAGAATAATCAATGAACACAATCGAATTCTCTCAACAAACACTTCAATATATTAATACGGTTACTCAATAGTAACAGGGTTACAAAACCTTGAAGTGAATCGACTCTAAAAATAATACGTATGTAATTCTATCCCTAGAACCTCCTTTTATAGACTAAGGAGTTCTTTACAAGAAACGTATAAGTCTAACTAAAGAGGATGTATACAAAATCCTTTCCATACTTGTCTAACCGACTTTACATACTTATCATATAAACAGTAGAATACTAACTCTAGCAGTAGAATCTTTATGCCTAGCAGTAGTATCTACTTAGTGTATTTCCTTGATCTTTTCAGCAACTCCAGTAGTAGTATAAAATACACTAGCAGTAGTATCATCGTAACTAGCAGTAGAATTCACACTTAGTGAATTTTCCATTTAGCACAATAAGCAGTAGTATCCAATCTGAGAAGCAGCATCTCAAAACCCAACATCAAGTCAAATGGTCAACAAAGGCCGAAACATATTGGGCTCGGCCCAATATGTGTCGTACAACCTAATCTTGACCGCAAACAAGTCAAACACAAAAAGCTATAGCTTATTCAATAAGCTATCCAAAATAATCTATTAAGCACTAATTTCACCATTTCACCACTAGAGCCAAAATTTTATGTTTTTCAAAACCCCAATCTTTATCTTTGTTAAAAGCTAAACGATTTATGCATACACACAAATAAGTGTATACTTCGTTTTAAACTCGTGTAATTAACACTAATCACTTTTGTATCATCAAACTAGTACCACAAGCAACAAGATTTACCACACAAATAATAAATAACATAACTTGTATAAAAACTACCAAAAAGTCGAGCAACCATAATAACATGTCAAACCATAGCTTTTTTCATTTTAGCAAAACATACACATTTAGCATTTGGTAACACTTTTAACCATCAAAAGAACATGTAATAAACAAGATTGAACAAGTTTTAAGAATCCTTACAATGCTTTGTAAAGAAGTCGAGACCCACAAGACAAGGAAACAAAACAAATTGCTTCAAATTTACCCAAGACACGTTCCAAATCACCCCGAGAGCTCAATAGTACACCTTGATTATCTTGAAACTCAAAGAATTTTTGTAGATCTTGATTTTTAGTGTGTGTCGAATGGGAGAAGTGAAAGAATTGTTTGGGAAGTTCTTGATGATAAAATGAGTGTGTGTTTAGTTGTGTGTTACTAATTAAGTAACTAACAAATATATCATGTGTCATCATCCACTAACACTATCAAAGTGTATCAAAATTTTTGTCCCCATGTGGGGTGTTGGGCGGCAAAAGAACGCATAGAGGGGGAGGGAGGATATTTTTGTTCCTCGTTGGTATACCGTGTGTCTGTGTGAGCTTAGATGTTACCGTAAACTCCCGGTTTGACGTTTTTGGACACGTACACGCAAAATAAAGTTTTTATTGACGTTTTCGTCAGAATAATAATAAAATATTATTATTTTCTCAAAAATGCATTTATTTGACTGCTACCATATATACTGTACTGTCGGTTCGCGTGTGGGGTTGCTTTTCAGTAAATACGAGAAAGCTTCTCAGTTAAATACGAAACTTGTCAGTAACTATCAGCAATAGAATAATTTACGCTTACTGCCAAAAATAAACTTTTTCAGCAGTGATTGTAAGCTATAGTATGCGGGATAGCTCCCAAAAATGTTCAGAAATGCTCAGAAACATGCAATTACGCATAGAAATGCTCGGCTTAAAAATAATAAATAAATATTTATTATTAACTTAAAATGTGAAAATTACCATTTGTCACAATCTTCCCTTGAATTTTAATGAGATACATGTCTTCGATGTCGTTGAGATTCAAATCTAGGAAATCTGCTTCTTAGCACGAGTACAACTTCTGATCATCTCTTCTAACCCTGATTTTGTGCAGAAAGGTGTAACCATACTTCCTTTCTGCTTCGATGCTAACCACAACTATGATTCTTTGATCGCTCATCACCGGTGTAGGTGACTTGACTACAAGTTTCCTTTTGTGCCATGTTTGCCTCTTTTTATACCAGTGGTAGATTCCCAGGTGCGCATCTTTATCGTACAAAACTTTGTTAGTAACGAAGAGTCTGGTTGTTGTTTCTTCGATGGCTAGTTGTGGGTATCTTGCAGTAGGAATCAGGGTTATTGACGTTGCATACTTTGGTTGACACTTGATGCCGTGTTAAAGAAGTTCAAGATCATTGTTGAAGAAGAAGTTGTATGGAATAGCCGGATGATCGGAAGTTCCAACTACTAGCAATGGCTTTGTCCAGTCAGTCATGTATGATCTTTTCTGTTGTGAGGTATTATCAACCACATAGGTGTCAGGATTCATCCAGCTGATATCATTTGACATTGCACGTGCAATGTTTTCCAAGTGATATTCCAGTTCAGCTGCACTTGAGGACCAATCCTTGAGCATGTTGAATGCATCATTCTTTTTACAACGGAGTTCCCCTTTAGTAAGCTTCTTGATGTGTTGATAACGTTTTGAGTAAACTCCAATGTTCGTCCATCGATCATTGATTGGTCCTCGATGTATGGTTGAGCACCGACGAGTGTATCAAACCACTCGTTCCCTTCAGTCGTGTCATCGTCAAGCTATGAGACAACCTTAGACTTTTTGACCTTTTGCTTCTTGTCTTGCTTAGACTTTTTATCCTTCAGCTTTGGTGGAGACTCTAGTCGATAGTGAACTTGTTCTAAGTCCTCCTCTTCAGTGAACTGAAAATGATGTTCCATTGTTGTTGGTCCGGATCCTAATGCCCTTGGTGGAGATTTGGCAGTTGTAGTGGTTGTAGACGGGATAACTGGTTCCTTATGTTGAGAGGAAGAACCACCGACAGTCTTTTGTTTCTTTGCTTGTGAATTCGGGTCGGGGTCTTCGTCGTCCCTTGGTCTTTTATCTTTCTCAGCATCAGCTTTGCATGACTCCTTTGAAGTATTTGCCACGATAGCATTAGAGAGTGCTATTTCTTCAAGAGTCAAGGTTGTGAGACCCGATAATCTATTAAACAACTAAATCTGAAGTTCTTCAAGTGTTAGTTCCTTTGTTTTTCGAACATTGTGAAGTGTAAGAGGAGTTGACGGGATCACTTCATTGATGATTTGTTTGATGATTGGTGTGAGCTGCTCTTTCAATGGTTTGAGTTGATGCTTCAATTCTTTCGTAACAACTTTTGGTAGGTGCGTACTAAGATATTTTTCAGTGTAGTTCTTGATTAGATTATCCATGTCATTTTGGACATCTTTGGATAGATACTTTTCTACCAGTTGCTTGGTCTGTTGAAGTTCAATCATTTGCTCGGTTAATCCCGTAACCATGCTTGTGAGAGTCTCCAGGTGATCTTTCATCTTGTACTTTTTCTTTTGTCGAGCCTGTTTAACCGCTTGCTTGACCTTTGCTGATGCTTGAGAGATCAATGGTTTTAAGGGTTTCTTGATGGATTTACTTGTGGATGTTGTTTGTGTTAGTAGAGGAGATGAATGAGTTGAAGACTCAATGATAGTTTCTTTGACAGTTTTGTCTTTTGTTGAAGTTGGTGGCGAAACTGGAAGTGTATCGTTAGGAAGTGGAGGAGATGCTGGAGGTGAAGAGGGAGGTGTTTGAATGTAGTCGTCAGCAATTTTACTAGCTAACTCTTCTTCCTCTAGTTGTTTTAACCTCATTTCTTCCTCTTCCTTAGCTTTCTTTTCCAACTCTAATTCTTCAGCGGCTTTTCTTATAGTTTCATCATCAACCAACATGTTCTCGGTGTCATCATCATCATTCATGTCAAAGTCGTCGGCTTCTGTCTTGACCTCTATCATAATGAGATTAGCTTCCTCATCCCTTTTCTCGTCATTACTGGTTTGAATAACCGGATCTGATCGAGGTTCGATGACTAGTCCCCCTAGCCCACCGGGTTGAATTATTGGGTTTTATATTTGAGTTGATAAATACAAAACTACAAGTGAAGAATGAAGACAATACAAAACACAAGGGACTTGCTTGATAAATAAGATTTTACTTATTAGTCCTTTGTAAACCTAATTCTCTATTATGTAAAGAGAATACATGTCATTGGTTTATATGGGTGTCAAGATGTAGAACACCAGTAATTGTGTGTGTATGTAACCTAGGCGTAGGGTTTAGAAAAACACCTAGGGTTTGTGTTATCTTCAGCCTCAAGGATCATTGATCCCTGTTAGATTAGTAACCGTACTACAGTTTATCACGTAGTATTGGGGCTGTTAGTTTTGTATGTAGTTGTTAGAGATGATGACGAAGAAACTTTGTATCAATAATAACGATGTTTTGTTTATTCCACTGCGTATGTTCTTATCATTGTTATTGTTAATCCCTAGTGCTATAAACGATCCAAGGAGTTATCAAACTCCACAATTGGTATCAGAGCTTGGGGAGCTCGTGATCTAGGGATTCACAAGGTTTTTAGTCGAATAAAGACGAAGAAAATCAATTTTGGTTTCAATTTTCACAACTTTCTACAGAGCTGTTTTTAAAAGTCGATTTCTCATTCGTTAACCGTTGGATCTTAACAAAATTTTTACTGGAGGTTCTCTATATATCAAGGTACAATTTCACCAGAGGGATCTTCAATTTGAGCTCTTAATTGTCAGGCGAGGATCTTGTGATATCGAAGTATTATGGTTAATGTTTTGAAGAGTAAGGTTACTGGTTGCAATGTAAGTCTACTTCTCTTGGAAAAAGACTCACGCATAGTTCAACTGAGGTTACTGGTAACCCTAATGAAAGAAGCAGTAACACTACGCATGTACCTCCTTGAACGTTACTGCTGCTTATAGTCATTAATACTGGTTGGTGGTGTTTAGTACTGCTACTTATCATGTTAGTACTGCCAATTATAACGAGTTACTACTACTGTGGGTTAGTACTGCTACTACAATTTTAGTATTGCTAGCATATTCTTGTTGTTCATTAATACTACTGTGTTGCTCATTAGTGCTGCTAGAAGGATTATTAGTACTGCTAGCTTTAGTTTATACTTCTTATGCTTGGATTAATGCTGCTGCTATGGATCAACAAGTTAGTACTGCTGTTTCGACATTAGTACTGCTAGGCATATTGAGTTAATACTGCTAGCTTGTTTTGTGCTAATTGAATTTTACTACTGCTCATATTGAAAGTTGAAGCTGCTTGTTGTGTTTTTAATGTTGCTCATGGTCTAAGTTAATGCTGTAATTTTTGATTGACCTAAATTGTTTCTGTATCTCTATGATATTGATTTTGGATATTCTATTTTGGATTGATGGAGAGTTTGGAGATATCAGATTTTACATGTTTATGGTTAGCAGCTGAATATGGAGTTTGGAAAATACACAAAGGAGTTTGTTTGGTTCTCGGATGGATATTACACACACATAAAAAGGAGTTTTGATTTTGGTTTACATGGTTCTTTAAGTTATACAAAGGCTCGTTTATATTTGTTCAATTGGTTATGAAGAGGATTAATTATCATCTATTGGATGATGAGGTGGAATTATTCGAGATTGTGTTCTTATCATATCTTAAAGTGGGTGTTACACTTTGAAGATAACTTGTCTATGCATTCAAGTGATGACTAAGACTTGACAAATATGGATTTTTGTCAAGAGATTGAGGGCTCCTTATACATCGGTTTGAGTATACGTTTGAAGTCACATATATAGTACAAGACATAAGACGCAAGTTTGGGTTGTTCTACTTCAGCATCAAGTTGGTAATACTTAATTTTCTTCATCAGTGATCATTACATCGAGCTTACAGAATTGAAGATTCAAGAGGTGGTTAACATATGGGTTTCAGGGGAAGCTCAATGTTAAAATGTTTAATCATTTACATGCATCATTTGAGGGGAAGGTTTTTACAATTACTAGTCATTATTACTACTGCTGGTTTAGGTTTCTTTTGTCTTGAATTCATATATAGTATGCTTTTTGGTGTTCTTTATGGCGGGTAGTTCATGACATTGGAAGACTAGATTGGAAGATGATAGTGGCTTGTGGTTATCGAAACCAAAGTTACATGTTTTGCAACTTGAAGATCATTGGTGGTATATGTTATTTTAAGTTCACGAGGTGTGCTGAAGGGGAAGATTGTTTCATTCATGGAAGATCAAGACGAAGGTTTTGTAATTATCAACTAGGGGAAGATTGTTGGGTTTTATATTTGAGTTGATAAATACAAAACTACAAGTGAAGATGAAGACAATACAAAACATAAAGGATTTTCTTGATAAAGAATATTTTACTTATTAGTCCTTTGTAAACCTAATTTTCTATTATATAAAGAGAATATAGGTCATAGGTTTCTATGGGTGTCAAGATGTAAAACACCAGTAAATGTGTGTGTAGGTAACCTAGGCGTAGGGTTTAGAAAAATGCCTAGGGTTTGTGTTTTGTTCAGCCTCAATGATCATTGATCCCTGTTAGATTAGTAACCGTACTACAGTTGATCACGTAGTATTGGGGCTGTTAGTTTTGTATGTAGTTGTTAGAGATGATGACGAAGAAACCTTGTATCAATAATAAGGATGTTTTGTTTATTCCGCTGCGTATGTTCTTATCATTGTTATTGTTAATTCCTAGTGCTCTAAATGATACATGGAGTTATCAAACTCCACATTAATAATCGAAAGAGGTTGGGAGACTCACATGCATGTCCTGACCCATCGGGTTGATTAACCGGAATGTTATGGGTCTGAGCATCTAGTGAGGTGATCTCTGTCATTTGCTCCTTTGATTTCTCCTTGTCAACTAATTCTGTTTCTGGCACATTTCCTTGGGTTTCATCGTCACCAAAGTCTTTGTTAATATCATCATCCATCTTCCTTCTTCGTATTTCTTCATCTAATGCAAGAGACTCAAGACTAGCTTCCTGAGCGATCTTTGTAGCAATTTCTTCTTTGTAAGTCACAGATTCTTCATCCGTTTCCGTCTCAGACCCATATTATTCTCCTTTTTTTATTTGTTCTTCATCTGGTTCAGGCTCGGCATGTTTGACAGGTGCTCTCCTCTTGGTGTGTTTAAGGAATGTATGGTTTTACTATCCTTGTGTTGCTAGTGGTGCTTCCAGTTTTGCTACCTCTCTTTGCTCGAGTCTTTACCTGAGGCGGTTCATCATCAAACTTGCTAATCCCGACAAGTCCAGCCTTGAAGGCTTCATCATACTTTTGGTATGCCGGTGTTTTCTTGACTTTGTCAGTTAGAAGAGTATCAAGAATTCTCTTCCCTTGTTTGCGAGAGCTTGATGCCGAGAAGTAGATTTTGTTGACCGTTTTTCCATTTTGAACATATGTTTTTCTTGGTCTTCTAGAAGACGATGGATGTCTTCATTGTCATCAAGGAGATTGTAGATGAGTAGCTTCGTGAATCTGACAAAAGGAATTTTGGTGAATGCATTGAGATAATGAATCTGGATCTGAAAGACTATGTCTTCCCAGATAAGTTGAGAGTAATCAATTTGTTTCTGATTCACTATTCCCAAGAAGATTTGCAAGTGAGAAAGACGAGGATGCTCATGGCCACTGTCTCTTCCAGAAACTGATCGAGCCAAGATGTAGTAAATGGTTCTCCATGGTTGAGGATGAACTTAGCCTCGACTTTGGAAATGGAAGTGAGAGGTTTGCTTGGTTTTTCATCATAGCCAATCTCTAAAAGAAAGTTAAGAATGACTTCTTCTGTGGGCGTAGAATGAAACTTCTTGTTTGGTGCAGGAGCTTCCGGCAAAAGTAAGTCCTTACGAAGATAATTGACATCAATAGTGACTTCTTTTCTATCCAATTTGCAGGTGAATGAGTCTTCATCAATATCCAGCTTAATTGTGTGTCACATCTGATGAATGTAGAACTCAAGAACAGATGCAGAATTTTCCAGCATGTGTCTGCACTTGTATAATTTGAGAATTTCAATTGCTATTTGGCATGATGGTTCTGCACACTTGATTTTATGAAATTCAACACGTGCATTATTCTTGCCAATTTAAGAGGATCAAACACACTTAGAATGTATTAAGGATACTTTGAGTTTATATTACCAAGTATGCGGAATCTACTTTGTGAAAACGTAGAGGGGGGGGGGGGTGAATACGTTATCGTTTTAAAATCTTAAAAGTTGTTGTATCAAATGTCCGTTTAAGCTTGTCTTAATATGAAAGATGTTTCTAACTTGCATAAGTTGAAACATGTTGTCACACAAGTATTATCACCAAGTCACACCACAATCAATCACATAATGCAAATATAAAAGTAAAGAGATAAGTAAAAGAAAGCGCAAACCGAACACGATGATTTATAGTGGTTTGGTCACGGAGCTCCTCTTCGCCCTACTCCACACCCCGAGTACCCAACTCGAGAGTTACTTTACTAGATCAACAAGCTCCCTTCTCGGCGGAGAAAACCTTACACACGTCACTTTCACTTTTTCCGGTACAAAGCTAAATACCGGGTTCTAGTTCGAGGTAGAACCAACCTAACGTCGCTTATACAATTACCGACACTAAGCTAGATGTCGAGTTCTTTTACATAGGTACAACCACTCCCGTCGTCGCTTATCCTTTTTCCGGTACTAAGCTAGATACAGAGTTCTTTACAATGGTACAACCACTCCTGCTATGTTTTATGGCCCAACATAGAAACCTTGTGTTTTATGGCACAAACACATAAACCATCTAATCTAGTATGAAACGATTACAATGATGATCCATTACATAAATGAGTCATGGATATGAATGGCTAATCTAAATGAACTTCCATTGAAAGGAAGCCTTCAATGGATGAAGATTACAAGCTCCCTAAACTGGTTGTGATGGATCTTCATGTATGTCTATGGTGGATGATGACTTCAAGATCTTCTAACCTTCATGGTGGATCAGGAAGTATGCAAGCTTATGATGAATGATGACTCACGATCTCAGATCTAGCTTCACAGGATCATTACGAGTGTATGCTTACAACATAATTGTCACAATTCGCATTTTCGAGTCTTTACTATGCACGGGATTGCATCATTTCAATTTACGTATGTTCATTAAACGTTACCACTCAGTCATTACTACTAATATTATACTCAAATACTCCCGATTATGATCCTAATATAGTTCCATGCTAATTTTAATGATATGAAATTTATATTATTAATTTACCCGGTGTTTTGAAACCTTTTGCAATATTTTACGTTAAGAGCTTATAACTCCGTCGTTTTGCGATATTTCATCACGAACACTATTTTAACACCCGATTCTTATCAGTAACATGATTTCATAATTTTCACGACTTCGTCGAATTTTATTTTTATTCGTCACGTTTTATTTTCAGTTAACCCGGTACCCGATAACCCCGAAATTACACACTAAACTAACTAAGACTTATCCTAAAAATGTTTTAAGTGAAAAATTGCACATGCTAAAGCTTCTTGGAGAAGCTTGCCGCCCCCTTGTTGGCCTAATAATCCAAAAAGCCTTAATGGCTTAACTTTACTTAAAACTTCATTTATATTTCATAACATTTATACATCATTTTAGCTAAGCAAAACAAGGCAAAAACCTCTCTCTTTCTCCCTCTCCATCCCACGGCACCAACAAGAGACCAAGGAGATCCCATTTTTTTTTTGAAGACCAAGTTTCATTCTTGTCCCGAATACCTTCCTTGTTAGAGTTTTGTAATAAAAACTCCAAGGTTGTGGTCGTTTTTCATTCTAGCTCACCAATCATCAAGTAAGCTCAAGAACACTATTTTTGATCTTTACATACTCTCTTTGTTCTTATATTGATGTATTTCCTATTTATTTCGAGAGCTATCCATGCAAAACCTATGTTATGTATACCACTTGTTTTATTTTTCGCTAAAACTATCTCAAACAACAGATCTGTACGTTTTATTAACATCCCCTCGAAGCCCACTATTTTTAGTGATGTTTAGGACCCATGACACCTTAAGAAGGTGTATGGTAGGATGTGTGCACTTGTGGAGTTGTGTTGTAGTCGTTTGATCAAGCCGCGAACCAAGAAAACGAGTTTATAACATATTTACATACCTGCTGTCCAAAAACTCAAACTCTGGAAAAATCAGTAAACATGGCGTTATTTTACCTTTCACATTTAGAAAATACTCTCAAACACGAAAACGTGGTCGCTTGAATCACTCAAAACCGATTTATAACGAAGGAGATACGATGTTTTAAAGTTAGCAACGAAAAACAATTATTTTCAGAAAATGCGGGCTGTTGGCCGAACTTCAGGGGACAGAACGAGGCGTTAGCCGTAGTCTAGCTGAGCCGAGCCACTGAGAATATGTTAGTTCATGTTATGACGATCGCGTGGATATAAAGAACGTTGAAAACCGACTTGTAACGACCAAGATATGAATTTCTCAAAATCCGATTAACAAAACTTATTTTGACAGCCTCACTATAATTCCAATATTTTCTAAGTATAAACAGTTTTGCGAGGCACCATCTTACGAGCTATTTTCCCGTTGAGCGAGATGGTTTGAGGCATAAACTCCTTGAGGTGAAACGAAGTAATCCCGGCCTATTTTCCAAATCAATCGACCGCTTGTTGATTGAACTTATATTGAGTAAGTTATGAATTTCCTAGTATCGCCAAAAACAACCATTATATAAAAATAAAATGTGTAAAACTAGCAAGTCGTCAAGTTGATGACCGATTATCTACATGATTGAGACGCGTATGATCAAAAGTCAAAGGAGACGGCCGAGAGATCATGTTACAAGGTTTTCAAAAACGTCAAGTTCTATTCCTAACTCTTAACGTACAATATTTTACGACTAGTTTTGCGAGGCCGTTTGGTCATATTTTCACAAGTTATAAAAAGTGTTATTTTGCGACGAAAACATTATATTAACCGATAAAACACCAAACGAGGATCGTGGAGTATTATTTCAACATATTTACACGAAAAGTAGTATATAGCTTGCCGATATGTCAAAAATGTAGTTTTCGACGATAAGCGTTATTTTCAAAACTAACGAGTGGTATCGTTAACATACGTAATTGCATGAGTAGAATCATTTCATTTGCTTACCTTAGATCATATCATTCACATTAGGTCGCGGTTAGAGACCGAGCCTCATTCCAGCATATTCACTACTAGTATTGTTGCTATCGCATCAGGTGAGATTTCATAGCCCCTACTTTTATACGTTTTGAACTTTTGGGGGAGATACATGCTTAAATTACTTTTCTCGTTTATCAAATACGTTTTGCATTGGTATGCAAGTCATCTATTACATTGTGCATTGGTATGCAAGGCATCTGTTACGTTTTGCATTGGTATGCAAGTCATCTATTCTATTGTGCATTGGTATGCAAGACATCTAGTACGTTTTGCATTGGTATGCAAGTCAACTATTACGTTTTGCATTGGTATGCAAGTCAACTATTACGTTTTGCATTGGTATGCAAGACATCTATTACATTGTGCATTGGTATGCAAGTCATCTATCCTAGACATACTATGTTAGCATTGGGTTGTAAACACACAGGTTGCAAGTCTTGAATGGGCAGGGCTTGGAACTGAGTGGATTTACAATGCCTATGCTATGGAAACTTTCTTTAAACGCTTTTCAACTTATTTATAACAAACTCTATGAACTCACCAACCTCGTGTTGACACTTTAGCATGTATTTTCAGGAACCAAGTAATAGCACGCTACTGGAGGCTTTTGGCAGGGCATGGCATGGTCATAGAAGACTCTGATAAAACATTTGGGACCGCTTAACTTATTTTATGGGCAAACTTCCGCACCACTTTTCATAATGTAAATTTAACACTTTTGACTTATCAAATATATTCTAAATGATTGATGTGAAAACCGTTCTTTACACTTGTGTTATGATACCAATTGAGTTGCACCCCAAAGACATTACTTTCCGCTGCAAACCATTTTTGGGGGTGTGACAGATTGGTATCAGAGCCTAGGCTATAGAGAATTGGGTAATTTTAAAACCTAAACTATAGCTACTTTTACGAAAACTTAACCCTATGACCGCCACGTGCCTGCCTGCCAAGCTGATGCCTCATTTGTGGTTTGTTGCTGACATATTTAATGAGATTTGTATCTTATTTCCAGATAGATTATACTCACTTATTCTCGTTGATTACTGTGATTTTCTTACATATAAGGGTGCATGCATATCATACACGTCACGGCGTTACACCTTTTTCCTTACGTAGTTTCATCTTTCGACCTCAAGCCTGATCACCTGCCTTAGACTTTTGAACCACCCTTTACATGTGAAGGACATAGTATTAGTATAACTAAGCTGAGTATTCCAAAATTCATTAAACCTCGGTGGAATATAGACTGGTCATCTATATTCGACCCGGGACAGTGGGACGTAGCCTGACCACCTATGTTCGACTCAGAGATGAATTTTGCATTACTGAGAGTAGTTATAATGGAATTATGTCCGGATTGATTTGATCGGTGTAAGCAATTCCATTATCGAGCCAAACTTTCAAAAGACCTCATTTCAGGATGTTGAATCCATTCTTTCTGACAACTTGTTTCCTAGCTTGATTTAGTGACAGTTCTTGTTTGATGAGTTGCGAAAATCAAGCTAAGAGTCAAGTTGTTACCCGAGCCGATTCAGTTTAATCTCATGACAGTTCTTGTTTGATGAGTTGTGAGATTAAATTTGAATCGACAACCTCAAACCGATTTAGCCTAATCCCATGACAGTTCTTGTTTGATGAGTTGCGGGATTAAGTAAAAAATCGGTTACCTAGAGGTCTTTTGAAGGCTATGCTCGATCATGGGAAAGTTTACCCCCATCAAACCCGACCATGAGAACGTACGTACGTAGAACGAGCGAGCTGAATTCAGGGACTGAATTCCTTAACGGGTGGAGACTGTCACAATTCGCATTTTCGAGTCTTTACTATGCACGGGATTGCATCATTTCAATTTACGTATGTTCATTAAACGTTACCACTCAGTCATTACTACTAATATTATACTCAAATACTCCCGATTATGATCCTAATATAGTTCCATGCTAATTTTAATAATATGAAATTTATATTATTAATTTACCCGGTGTTTTGAAACCTTTTGCAATATTTTACGTTAAGAGCTTATAACTCCTTCGTTTTGCGATATTTCATCACGAACACTATTTTAACACCCGATTCTTATCAGTAACATGATTTCATAATTTTCACGACTTCGTCGAATTTTATTTTTATTCGTCACGTTTTATTTTCAGTTAACCCGGTACCCGATAACCCCGAAATTACACACTAAACTAACTAAGACTTATCCTAAAAATGTTTTAAGTGAAAAATTGCACATGCTAAAGCTTCTTGGAGAAGCTTGCCGCCCCCTTGTTGGCCTAATAAGCCAAAAAGCCTTAATGGCTTAACTTAACTTAAAACTTCATTTATATTTCATAACATTTATACATCATTTTAGCTAAGCAAAACAAGGCAAAAACCTCTCTCTTTCTCCCTCTCCATCCCACGGCACCAACAAGAGACCAAGGAGATCCCATTTTTTTTTTGAAGACCAAGTTTCATTCTTGTCCCGAATACCTTCCTTGTTAGAGTTTTGTAATAAAAACTCCAAGGTTGTGGTCGTTTTTCATTCTAGCTCACCAATCATCAAGTAAGCTCAAGAACACTATTTTTGATCTTTACATACTCTCTTTGTTCTTATATTGATGTATTTCCTATTTATTTCGAGAGCTATCCATGCAAAACCTATGTTATGTATACCACTTGTTTTATTTTTCGCTAAAACTATCTCAAACAACATATCTGTACGTTTTATAACATCCCCTCGAAGCCCACAATTTTTAGTGATGTTTAGGACCCATGACACCCTAAGAAGGTGTATGGTAGGATGTGTGCACTTGTGGAGTTGTGTTGTAGTCGTTTGATCAAGCCGCGAACCAAGAAAACGAGTTTATAACATATTTACATACCTGCTGTCCAAAAACTCAAACTCTGGAAAAATCAGTAAACATGGCGTTATTTTAGCTTTCACATTTAGAAAATACTCTCAAACACAAAAACGTGGTCGCTTGAATCACTAAAAACCGATTTATAACGAAGGAGATACGATGTTTTAAAGTTAGCAACGAAAAACAATTATTTTCAGAAAATGCGGGCTGTTGGCCGAACTTCAGGGGACAGAACGAGGTGTTAGCCGTAGTCTAGCTGAGCCGAGCCACTGAGAATATGTTAGTTCATGTTATGACGATCGCGTGGATATAAAGAACGTTGAAAACCGACTTGTAACGACCAAGATATGAATTTCTGAAAATCCGATTAACAAAACTTATTTTGACAGCCTCACTATAATTCCAATATTTTCTAAGTATAAACAGTTTTGCGAGGCACCATCTTACGAGCTATTTTCCCGTTGAGCGAGATGGTTTGAGGCATAAACTCCTTGAGGTGAAACGAAGTAATCCCGGCCTATTTTCCAAATCAATCGACCGCTTGTTGATTGAACTTATATTGAGTAAGTTATGAATTTCCTAGTATCGCCAAAAAACAACCATTATATAAAAATAAAATGTGTAAAACTAGCAAGTCGTCAAGTTGATGACCGATTATCTACATGATCGAGACGCGTATGATCAAAAGTCAAAGGAGACGGCCGAGAGATCATGTTACAAGGTTTTCAAAAACGTCAAGTTCTATTCCTAACTCTTAACGTACAATATTTTACGACTAGTTTTGCGAGGCCGTTTGGTCATATTTTCACAAGTTATAAAAAGTGTTATTTTGCGACGAAAACATTATATTAACCGATAAAACACCAAACGAGGATCGTGGAGTATTATTTCAACATATTTACACGAAAAGTAGTTTATAGCTTGCCGATACGTCAAAAATGTAGTTTTCGACGATAATCGTTATTTTCAAAACTAACGAGTGGTATCGTTAACATACTTAATTGCATGAGTAGAATCATTTCATTTGCTTACCTTAGATCATATCATTCACATTAGGTCGCGGTTAGAGACCGAGCCTCATTCCAGCATATTCACTACTAGTATTGTTGCTATCGCATCAGGTGAGATTTCATAGCCCCTACTTTTATACGTTTTGAACTTTTGGGGGAGATACATGCTTAAATTACTTTTCTCGTTTATCAAATACGTTTAGCATTGGTATGCAAGTCATCTATTACATTGTGCATTGGTATGCAAGGCATCTGTTACGTTTTGCATTGGTATGCAAGTCATCTATTCTATTGTGCATTGGTATGCAAGACATCTATTACGTTTTGCATTGGTATGCAAGTCAACTATTACGTTTTGCATTGGTATGCAAGTCAACTATT